>JAULCA010110744.1:0-11923 GCA_032360845.1 Crassadoma gigantea | reverse complement strand
GCCCCGGTCTGTCTACATAACTCAATGACTTGCTCACCTTGGCGCAATCTTGAATAGTTACTACATTATATTTCTCGATATGCAATACTTGCATTCAGTTGAAATTATATTTAGAGTTGGAAAATTGAAACACTGTGTACTGGTCAACTGATTGACAGAACAGTGAAAGATAGAAATTGAAATTATACTATAGGATATAATAGGATAAATAATGGATGCAACCAGACACTCTGCATCTATATCCATATCCTAATATATTTTCAATGTATTTAGGAAATATTATTCATCAATTGTCATTTCATGATTAAGGCCGGCCAAATGATTGTATTTCAGTTTAAGATTTTTCCAATGAGTATCAAGATTGATCTAATAACACGTTCGATGAGACTGTTCCAGATTTCAACAATCCTAAGGCTAAATGAAAATTTCCGAATATTATGCTTGCGTTGTTTTTGTTTTGTTTTTCGTGTTTTGTTGTTTTTCCCCTATTTTCTGTACATGTCCTCTTGTTCTAGATAATCATCTAACTCGAAGACTTGTGTTACCTATGTTGAAATTATGAGTTAGCTCCCTTTATATGAGTTATTCCCCCAAAGGCACAAATTTCCTCAGGTGTTTATAAAAATGTTTTAATATTTTAAATGATTTTATTTTTTAATCGAAAAATATTGCCATTTACGGAGACACATAACATTTTGTTATGCGTACTAAAACAATGTTGATTAATAACTGTGTGTACAAAGACACATATATATACAGACACTCATTCTTCCCATACACCATAATACAGCGAAACCTACTACCCAAAACAATCAACCAATAAGAAACACTAGCAGAATTCAGGACATGCACAATATATAATATAAGTGAACACATGCAAACCAAACAACTTAACTAACACTCACTTGTTTTAACCTTTTTTATCCTATAGTAAAAAGAAGAAAGAAAGAAAACCACCACTGTATATAACACCGCACAACTGCACAGGGCACAATTCCATAATCGTCACTATTGGCGGAGGAATTTGACGAAAAACTACGTCCAGGCAGCTGAAAACGACTGTCTTGCAGTTATGAGTGAATATACTTTTTATATGAAGCATCGAACACCAACATCCCCCCAGAACCAGACAAATATGAAACAGACTATAAGTTACAAATTCCAGATAATTTATGCATAGACAACAAATTCATACGCATTGACGCAACATGGCATCAGTCAAAAAAGGTGATACGTGCGTGATAAATTTACATTTTGTATTGATATCTGATTATAAAAATATAAGCTGACAGGATTTCTGTTCTCCAATAGCTTCATTAACTAATAAATTTCCAACTGTACTTTAGGATTACGTTACACCGCGGAAGGCTTTCAGGGAACATCTTTAGGTCAACCATGACTTCCACAAAACTTGATGATTGTCATCAATGTTTTTGTTTATTATCCGTATTTTGCATTATCTGATGATATTAAGAAGGTAAGTTAAGTATTGTTAAAGTCTCCTTTTGCTTTTGTATTTGTCTATTGTATGTAATATCAATGGAAGTTTGTTGAAAATAAAACCGCAGTATTCGTGTGTCGTATTCAAGCCGAAGGTCGATTTTGACACTGTTCGATTGGGAATCATTCCTGCAAAACATCCTTTTACTGGTGTTGTTGACAAACATTGCACTGTCTTTGATTGTATATACAATTATTTACACTGGCGCGTACTGTTTTGTGTTGATAAGTGTCATGGACATTAAGAAAACAATTAAAACGTTACAAAAATGCGGCATGTCGGCCTGCAGACCTCGATTTGTCGGCCATATTGTGTATTTTCTTTGCTCGCTTCCTGTTTTGACCAAAACCCCACAACAAGCCGATAAAAACCTCAAATGACATCGCTTTTATATTTATCTGAACAGTGTTGACACGCTTAGTGCTTGTTTGCTATTTCATTTGAAACTGGCTTTGAAACCTCGAATATAATGTCTGCTGAAAAAATGTGTCAATAGTCAAAATACAGCTATGGCACTACTTTCTGAAGGTCGGTCATGCGTGCCGATTGATGGGCTATGCATGGTTTCAATACTTTATTCCTAGTTAATTTGACGATAATGAGCATATCGTCATAATTATCTCAATTATTGTTACACATTCGTCGAATGTTTTGTGATGTCCTGACTGCCAATGAAAAGAAAATCGAGGAAGTAGTGAAACTAGATAACTTGTTACGTTGGGATGAAGAAACGATACAAGTCACGTAGACACCCCCACGGAATATTGAACTTTCTACGTGTTGAGAAGTACACGATTTATCAAAGATTATATTAATGTTCATCATATAAATTTGGGGGTGTCAGATTGCATTGAGTATAATCTTTCATGAGCAAGTAATTAAGCTTTCATCTGGACTGTTTATAATAACGAGCCCCAGCAACAGCACTATCTTTATCACTCATTCTCACCTATTACACATGCACCAAATATCAGTGTGATAGCAGTCTTGAACTGCAATATGTTAGAGGACACAGATAGCTTGTCGGTAATCAATAAAAACATTCATCAGTTAACACATCAGTATAATACTTTAGTGGGGTATGGGGATGGCATTCATGCAATGACTATAATCATGGCTCTACTTGTTCCTCAAACAGAGAAAAAACATATAATTTAAAATGAAGCTGGCATTGTATATTTTCAGGTTTCCTTTGGAGTGAAATAAAAGAAACCACTTGACAACATGGAGTCGTCAAGTGGGGGGAGCAATACCCCAAAAATAATGGTTTTCAGGCCAACCATGGAGGAGTTTAAGGACATGGCCAAATATGTGTCCTACATGGAGTCCTGTGGGGCTCACAAAGCTGGCGTAGCAAAGGTTGGTCATTAAAACAAAAGTATTGTCTTCTTAACTTGTTAATCGAGTCATCACAACAAAATATTTCGCAGCATGTTGGTACTCATTTGTACTTTTATGTAGATTTAAACAGTTACTGAAGATATTGAAAAGCATGTTTTGTCCAGCAAAATTTTGACATTTCTAATTGATTTGGTAATGCAACCTCCACCTAACTTACCGACAATGTACTTGAAGTTCTCCTGTTCCATTCGTGTTCCGATTGATTAAAGCTGAATGAATGCCGATTCAGAACCCATTACATAAAAAATCATGTTATAGTGAAAGTTGAATATATGGATACTTTGGAGAACTAATGACCATTGCTAACTGAATTTATAAACTTGCAACTTGTGCATTGCAAACAGGTGAATTTTTGTGATGTATCAGTATTTTGATGTTTTGTTTGAATCTTAAATTCAGTAATTCTTATTTTCAGTGTAAGTCATGTTAACTTTTTTTTTTTTCAGGTTATACCTCCAGCAGAATGGGTTCCTAGAAGAGGGGGTTATGATGACTTGGAAATGACGATACCAGCACCAATCACACAGGTGGTGACAGGGTGTCAGGGTCTCTATCAGCAGTACAACATACAGAAGAAACCACTAACTATCAAAGAATTTGAAAAACTGGCAAACAGTGATAGGTATAATGGATACATATTTGAAAATGTTCACAATTAATTTAAAACGGAAAAATAAAATGGAAAGTCAGGTTTTTGTCCTTACAATATTGGAATGTTTTTTTAACTCATTGACCCCTGTAGACACATTTGAACTGGTCCAATTCAAAGGTTGGAATAGTCCATTATGAGATATCAGGGGTGAATGAGTTAAGCATATACATACTTTAATTAACTCAATTAATTTAACTATAATTTACTATTGAAATAACTTGTTCTTTTCCTGAAGTTATGGACTCTAATAGCTTAATTTCTAATTTTTGTATGAACTAGTTCTAGCATTTGTAGGAGAATATAGTATCCAAATTGAATTGAACATAAATATATTGAGTAAAATCAGAGATAAAATGGCATACTGGTACTTTGTGTTAAGTAATTTTTTCCTTATCCTTACCTTGAAATTTTGGTGATAACATGACTATTTCTTTCAACTTTTATTCTAGTGTTTGGCTTTGACTTGTAGATATCGAACACCAAAGCACTTTGACTTTGATGAGCTGGAAAGAAAGTACTGGAAGAACATCACATTTGTAAATCCAATTTATGGCGCAGACATTTCTGGCAGTATCTATGATACTGATCAGAACTACTGGAACATTAACAAGCTAGGTACAATTCTGGATTATGTGGCTGGTGACTATGGAATCAAAATAGAAGGAGTCAATACAGCGTATTTGTACTTCGGTATGTGGAAGACAACTTTCCCCTGGCATACTGAGGATATGGATTTGTACAGTATCAACTACCTGCACTTTGGCGCCCCCAAGTCCTGGTACTCTGTACCGCCAGAGCATGGCAGGCGACTGGAGAGACTAGCATCAGGTTTGTAATGCTGACTTCCTCCTGTCGACCATCCAAGTCGGTTTTTAATAGGTGAATGCATAACTTTAAGTTCTGGGTTGCAGTCTTAGAATTTAAACACCACAGACATTAGTTCTTATGTACTATATTGATATGCTATAGACCTGTAGAAATTTTTGTAGGCCAGATTTTGGCCAAAAAAAATTGAACTAGTTTTATTTAGTTCTTGATAACATGAAAAGTTGTTTAATAATAAGGAATAGAAGTAATTAAACAGAGCACCTTTTCCCTCACTACTATGGCTGTCATAGAACAATGTCTATACATATAAACATAACATTGTAGACAAGTTTGTATATGAAGGAAATTTTTCCATAGCCCTACAGTGTTTTTTATGGTCATTTTGGTTTACTGTTCAGTTCAGACACTGGGGTTGAGTGCATAGATCTGTTAAGTATCCTATTATAAACAGGAGGTTGACATCATTTATAATTTACTACTTGTTTTAGGAGTAACATTTTTTTGAGCCTCTGTGAGATAATGTTTTCCAGTTGAAGAAATACTGCAAGAAAGGTTTTATGTTTTATTTGTTCAGAATATGGCTAATTTCGCTAAAATTCTGGAATGTACACAATATATAAATATGCTACCTGTTTTTCCAGGATTTTTTCCAAGTAGTTCTCAGTCTTGCCCTGCTTTCCTGCGACACAAAATGACACTGATATCACCAGCAATACTGAAACAGTATTCCATTCCATTTAACAAGGTGTGTATTTTCTTCTGCAATTATAAAGATTGTTTTTACCATCAGGTAAAGTAAAACTGATGCAATTTTATTGACTGGAGAATTAATGGCTGACTACAATTTCACTGACTGGAGAATTGATGACTGATTTTAGTTAGAGTAATTGTGTGTAGATGGATTTTGTATTAAATCATTAATCAGTCATCTGCAAGTTAAGGGAAAACGATAGATCCATTATAAAATTTCAAACAATTCCCAACACTTCTGCTGTATGAAGATGACTTGAAAGCATTCAGAACATGGGTTTGACTCTGCATTCATGGCATCATTATAGGTATTGTAATTCGGACACAGCTATGTTTAGACACATTATGAAAGAAGCTTCAAGTTGAAGCCATATATCAGGGGTTAGCGATATTGAGTATACATTATTCATTATGTTGATCGGTTTACACCCTGATCTGATACTGTAGTTGATGAGTGTACATCATGTCTTTTTCAGATCACACAGGAAGCTGGTGAATTCATGATTACCTTCCCGTATGGATATCATCAGGGTTACAACCATGGCTTTAATTGTGCTGAGTCCACAAACTTTGCTACAGAGAGGTGGATTGAGTATGGAAAGAGGTGTTTACAGGTGAGATTGACAGAGCATGGATGGAGCGCCCAGAATTTTCTCTCTCCCTTCCCAAATATGTTTTTATGTAGCATTTTGTTAATTGGAATAATTCTTCGGGAAAACAAATAGAGTTCATGAAATAATTCAAAAACAGTTTTCATTTATATCAAACTTGATTTATTTGTTATTTCTTTGTTAGTGCAAGTGTCGGAAAGATGGTGTCAAGATCAGTATGGACACATTTGTGATGAGATTCCAACCAGAACGCTATGCTCTATGGAAAGAAGGGAAAGACATAGCTCCACACCCAGAGGATGACCAGAGCAAGCTCTATAAACACAGGTGGGTGAGAACAAAACCCTTGATAATTTTTGAAGGAGTTATCAGACTTAAATGTTTTGAAGGAGTTATCAGATTTAAATGTTTTGAAGGAATTATCAAATTTAAATGAAACCTGTTTAGTATAATTTCTACCCAAATCCATTACATGTTGTTATCTTATCTGCTGATAGTTTCCATGTGATATGTTTTGAAGCAATAAATGGATTTAATTGAAATTATACTTGCTGCCTAGATCTTGTGCATTATTGTGTGGAATCATGCAAAATATATTCTTTTCAATATTTCGACATGGGTAAATTGAAGCTGGTCATTGCTCCCCCACGGCAGGACCTGTTTATACATTATAAGGTTTTTCAGTAACTTCTATTTTAAAAGGCCTAGTGAAGTTTTGAACCAGCAAACTGTAAAATATCATAACACACAAATAAAAAAAAAGGTGATTTGAACAGGCCAAATTGAGCACTTAACTAGTCATTCTTGCCTGCTGTCTGTTTTTAATGAAATTTTATTGCAAGGATAACTTATTCTGGTATGCATACTGATGTGTAATTTCAGAAAAACATAATTTTAGATACCTAATTTATTATTGTTGGTGCTTTCCAAAATATTAATATATGGGGGAAGAAGGTCCTAAAATGGTTAATGTATGTATATATAGTGGATCTGATGTAAAACAACCAAGGGCAGTGGTGGTCTGACATAAAAGTGTCCTTTTGCTTCTTGTATATTTTGGATGAGACCTTACTGGTTACTATAAACATATAAGAGAAAAAAACAACAACAAATACATTATTTTTAAAACGAGGCTTATTTGAATTATACAGCTATATTTTTATGCCATACAAGTCTTAAATGTCTTTTATAATGATGTTTGAAACAAGATAATTTTCTAATTTTATTTTGTGCTTGTAGGGACAAAAGCATTGCCAATAACTCTGGTACAGTGTCAAAGAGACATCCAATTTCTAAGGCCACATCACCAAAGAAAAAGGATAGCGTGAAGGAGGAAAAGGAGGAATCAGAAACCACTACAGTTAAAAAAGAAGAGGAAAACACTGACGAAAGTTGTATTGAAGGAGAAAAGGATGATGAACAAAGCACTGGTAGTACATCTGACGAAAAAGGTAGTAATTCAGACAGTTCGAAAAAGAAAATTGCCATGTACCTGAAGGATGTCAAGAAGGCTGCTGCTCCTACCAAAAAACCTGCTCCTAGCTCATTTCAGGCAGCATTTGAATCACTTGTTACCAATAATACCACATTTCCAAAGCCACCAGTTCATATTGTTGATGGTGTTCCTGTTAAAGTGAAACAGCGTAAACGAAAATCAGAGGAAAGTAAGATTAAGATAAAAAATGAGGAACCTATTCCTTCTGAAAGCTGTGATGCTTCCTCTTTGAATGCAGAGCTGACTGTATCTGAAAAGAAGACGATGCAAAATGGTGAAACGAAACAACAGATAGTAGTAGTCCCTAAGAAGAAATCCAGGAAAGATGGAAATTCCCCACCGAAGCGGAAAAAGCAAGTTCAAAATCTACACCCTTCTTACCCTTTCCTACCTCTCAACCACCCATCATCTACCACATCTGTGACAAAAGGAATGATAACAAAGGAAGAATCAGATTTTAACAGACTTAACTTTCTCATGCCAACTATTCGATGGATCAAACAGCAACAAATGTTACAAAACTGTAGCAACAAGACCATGGGATACACCAGTGGGAAAGGTGGAGACATACCATTTGCCCATTCCTCTGGTGTTTCATTTGAGGATTTATTGGCTGCACAAAATAGAGACATCAAGTGTGAGCCTCACGTTTTGTCAAATTCTAAAGGAAACCCAGTCAAAGCACATGGATCTCTACTTCATAACTATTCTCGACCGGGTACTATAATGCCCCCAAGCACAACAATGACTGTCAATACAGCAACTATATCAACAGAACCCAAAGAGGAAACAGAGAGTGAATCAGCTCTGGATCTGTCTGTTGCTACAACTACGAGTACTTTAACATCATCTCCAGAATCTCTTAAGATTAGTCAGAGTACTGCTTCTCCTGTCAGAAAGCAAATAGCAGCACACTTGTCTGCTACCAAGAACTCGCCTCCAATAAGTTCTGAGAGTGAACCAGTGGCAGGCCCCTCAAGTGCAAATTCCAATGTGGATTCTCAAGCTATTTGGCCAACACCAGAACAGCTAAAACAGAGCATTAAACTCACCGGACCTCAACACAATTTGTTCAACAGCTTTAATCAGGCTTTTGAATTAGCTCAAAGCATGTTGAACAAGAAGCGTGATGGACAAGAACAGACCAAAGCCAGTGAAACCCCACTTTCACCTAGGACCTCAGCTTCAAATGATACAACAGATTGTTCACCATCTTTTGAAAGTGCTCCACTTTCGCAGCAGTCACCTCAACAGAGAACTTGTAATGATAAAACTCCTCCTAGAAAACCTTCCACAGGTGATGTTAGCTATCCAGGCCTTTCTCAATCGCCAACAGGTGGAGTGCATTCATTGACATTTTCAAAGTTAGTTAGCCAAAGTCAAAAGGAGCAGAAGAAAATATCCGAGTCTCCCAAGCCACATACAACAAGTCTGTTACAGCATAAACCCTTATTACCCTCACCAACCCATGGATCAGTATTTGACAATTCTAGAAACCCATCGACAACATGTGTATCACGTCCTCTTGGAGCTGGTGCTGAGTCACTAGTTCGCCATTCATCTCCTTCACATGCCATTGGTAGTCCAAATATGTACACTCCTTTATCAAGTATAGCTCAACATTCTCAGCAACAGAATCTTCTTCTTCAGTCTGCCAATCAACAACAGCAGACTTTTTTAGTCAATATACCTGTGATGCAAACGCCGCAGCCTACTGGTGGTATTACTGGCACTCCGTGTACAACTGCCACTACTAGGGCTTCACAGGTACTCCCTCGCGCATGCGGCCAAACTGTAGAAACAGTTGATCGTGGGGGAGTCGTTAAGACTAACAGTAAATTGACTGTCAGCCAAATTCTCAAGGGTGGTAAAAAAGCAGCGAAACCTATTCTTCCTAATACAATTATTGTGAGTAGCGCATTGGGAGGCAGCCAGCTTATCCAGGTTGGACAGCAAACGGTCAGTATTCCAAAAGTCCAAACACAGCCAACGAAAACAGTCAATGTTGTCAATATGATGCCAACATCCAATCAAGGGGGAGTTTCTCTGCTTTTGTCGCCGAAATCAGGAACAGGTGGAAAGATCCAGACAGCATTACCAACAATGGTTTCCCGACAGGTCATCACTACAACACTGCCCACATCTATGCCAGGTCAGGTTTTTACAAGGACCGTGCCCACAGCTGCCTCACATCAAGTGATCACTTCAAATCTTCACACACCTACCCAGAAACAAGTCATCACCACTACTATACCAACAGCCCAACGTCACATTCTCACCACAGCCACCCCACGTCCTGTGATAACAAATGTTGTGGGGCAGTCACAGATAGCAATGCCCATAATACAGTCCCCCACTGCTTCATCCATTGTGGCAAGAGCTACACCGGCTGTTTGTCAGGTGACCTCGACTAGCAACATGGGCAGTGTTCTTAAGACTGTAGTCGGAGCTATTAACGATCAGACCAATATTCGACCAACATTACTTGCACAGAAAACTAAGATATTGCCACAGTTTGGAGGACAGCCAAGATTTGGAACAACCCAATTTCTTCTACAAGGTGTCACACAGATACATCCAACGCAGAAAGTGTTTCAAGTTGATCCTAAATCTCCTCACAACTTTAAAACAGTAGTGTCATCCCCGTCTTCATCCGCAACATCCACTACCATGTCAACACAGAGCAGCTTGTTGTCCCCTGTTGCATCCACATCTTGTCTGTCCCCATTAGATTCGTCCCTTACTGTGCTAACCAACAATGATGCTCTGTCTGTCCACAATTATAGTGACAGTGGTCTTAAGTCAGCCCAGCAGGATACTGACCAGTCCTTTGGCACCATCGTTAGTCCAAACAAGGTGCTACAGCTTGTACCTCAACCTATCGTGCCAATATCTCAGGCCTCTACTGTGGCGGCAAGTGCTGCACTCACTCAGAAAGGCAAGCACAAACCAGACACACAGTCCAAGGATATCTCCGAATCGCCAACTAAAGTGCGGGTAATTGATACGGAGAGTTCTAGTGGTTCTGATGAAAACTTTTCACCCAAAGAGAAGAAAAATGTGTCCAAGAAAAATTCAGGAAATAAAGTAAGTGCGCAGTCCCCTTCAAAGCATGCTAACTTTTACAAAATGGTCGGATCAAGTCCAGATGTCAATCAAACAGTGATACAAACTACAAGTTATAGTGCATTCTCTGGAAATTCTGAAAAATGTAAAAAGCCCAAGGTGAAGAAGACAGATTCTGCAAACAAAAATCAGCAGGCAAGTATTTTATAGAAAATTTGGCTTTCAGTTTTCACCGAATCAAAAGGTGATTAAATAAGGATGTCTGGCCCAAGTTTTAAAAATGTTTCCCAACTTTTGAGACGACAATAAATCAGAAAGCAGTTTAGTCCTTTATAACATGATGGAACAACTGTACATGGCCCTGGTAATGTTAATAACCCATCAAGTTACGATTTTTAAGCATGTAGAAATCAACAAGTTTGCTTCATATACTATGTGTTTTACTCTTTGTATGGTTGTTCCAGATATCTTCATTCAGTTTGTTATTTAGTCATTCTTAACGCACTATATCAACAAGGAAAATGTTATATATATCAGTACTGTAAATCACTGGGAACTAATCTTCTAGTTTACATGTTTTACTTTTGTATTCTTTGTAGTCTAACAAAAAGAGAAAGTCTCCTTTAAAACCAACTTTGGAAGGTGGGCAAGAAGAAAAGGTGAAAAAGATGTCTGCCACAAAGAAGAAAAAGGAAAACATGCTAACTGTCGACAGCAATGGGAACTTCTCATCTCCGGAAGAAAAGAAACCAAAAGTGAACAAATCCATTAAATCCAGAAATTCCAGCAAAGGGGAGATGGTCAAAGCCAAGTCCAAGAAGGATATAGAAAACAAGAAAGAGTTTAAAGGTATCATATGTGACTGTCTGGGTTCAAAATAAGTTTTTATCAAATCAGTGCTGATAATACAAACTTTCATCTTCTGAAGATTGTGAGATTTGTGATCTTTGAGGACTTAAGGAATATTCAGTTTAAAATCTTGGTCAGTATGAGAATCTTTAGATTTGTTCAAAGGGGGAAAACATTGAATAGAGGCTATACTGGATGTAATACAGAATCATGACATGGGATGTAAAATAAACGTGATGTTGGGAGCAGAACCCTTGGATTTTGAAGTAAATTTAATTATTTTTCCCCACAATTTTGCAGAGGAGCCAAGTGAAAGTATTGAGATTCCAGATGCCATCATGACAGAACCATGGGCTCAACCTATTAAGGAACTGTGGCAGCACCTGCCATTTGACTTTGAGGCAGAGAAAAAGTTCAATCAGAATTTGGCCAACAGGGAGCCCAACTGTGTTATTTGTGCATTGTTTAAACCTTTCACAGTAAGTACAGCTGTTGTTTGTACTTTAAATGTGTTAAGTGTAATAAATAAAACCACATTAAAATACTGAATACTGCGTTTAACTTACATAACACATTAGGGAATGTGTCCATTGGTTTTGATTCTATATTGATTTCAATATTAACATCAAAAGTTTTCCTTTCAAGAAATAAATCATCTGTATGCAGTTGTAATTTTCTTTACATTGATGTTTTTGAAGTTGTAAGAAATGTTTAATTTTGACTTAACTCCCTCCGCAAAAATAACACTCCAGAAAATCATGCTGTGTGTA
>JAULCA010110633.1:4469-15993 GCA_032360845.1 Crassadoma gigantea | reverse complement strand
AAGATTTATATGCCATAATTCATCTCAAGTTTTGCACAAATTTATCGCAATAAAGCCGCCGTTCCGTATGATCGACTATTTGTGTTTCTCGGGATTTTTGTCGATTTCGACTCGGTCAGTTCGAACTACTATTTTATTTAAGCGGTTACAATTTCGGGAAATTTGAGCAGGATAGACAATATTTATTTAATTTTGGACGAACTGACCGGAGGTTTACCAGAAACTCGAGAATGATAACCTATGAATGACTTGTTCCTGCGTATAGTGCGCACCCCCTTTTTCACATGGCAATATTTACCCAAAAAGGGGCGCACTATACGCGCAAATTTACGGTAAATGAGTTTGGGTCGGAAATTTAAGATCAACATAAAAAATTGATTTGTGGAATTCTGTTTCTTTAGTGGACACAAGTACTTTCAAAGCTGGTTTTTGTAATCGTACTTGTGGTCATCTGTGGTCATATAAGCTTGTGTTAAGCCAAGTGAACTTGTAGTGACCGATCATTATAATCAATGGCTGACCAGATGTTTCTAAGTGAATAAGCGTGTTTACCTGATTATTTTACTCACTACTGGCCGATAGGGCTAGGTAAAAAAGATATGACAGAAATTTATCACTAAGGAGGTTGATAAAATATTTTTGTGCTCCCCAAAATATCTTTATCCTAGCATGTAGTCATATGCCTTTGTCAATCCATGTTTCCACATGCCTGAAACAAATTTCTGGATATAGATAGAGAAAAAGTAATCCCTTATAAACCAAATTTTGGCGAATGATGCCCCAATGGAAGGAAAAGAAGCCAATCAATTTTAGGAGTCAAAGGTCAAGTATGATCTACCAGCTCTAAACCAAACTCGGATAGCTAATACCCTTTGGTAACAGGAAGATCCCATCAAGGTTGCTGTAGCTAAATCAAGATTTAAAATGTCGATTTCCAGTTAATATTGTTTGAACTACATGTTTTTATCAGATCTTAACCAAACTTAGTGAGAGGTTGCCTGTTTGGAAGAGGAATTTCTCTGGTGATTTCCGAGTTACTACTTAAGTGACAAATTTGCTCAGTGGGGCTATTACTTCAGTCTAATTTCTGTAATAGGTTTGGTTCTGAAATCTGAACAAATGTTTGTTTCCAGCATTTTCATTTGGCCCCCAAAACAAAAGCTAATTCGAAGGAGGATGTGGTTGTTCTACTAACGTTCTTGTTTGTTGAATTCTATGAACCTGATGAGAAATATCCTGTCCCTTTATGAAACATTATTTCCGGGATCCTCAGGGCACCTGAGTTTTATCATTGGTCACCTGGCTATATATCTTATGTTTTACTTATATAATTATGACTAAGACATTGGTAATCATCAATATTTCTCTTTTTAACCAGCATGATGGCAAAAATAATTCACCAGAATATCTTTTTTTTGGGGGAGAAAAAACTTAATTGACATTTTGATAAAGCTGTCTAGAGAGTTCATGCAATTGTGGAAATTTGGACAGAGTCCCTTAATCTTGTTTCTAGATAATACTTTAATGCATAATTAAATGAATCGTCTAGAACAACATTCAACAGTCCTTAAAATGTGAAAAAGAAACATGATATTGCTGGTTATTTTATTACAGCTATTGGCACTGGCAGTAAATTATCAGAACCATTGTAGACCTTTTTAGGAGTGAGCAATAAATGGATGAATATAGTCAGACTGTAATTAAAATATGTCAAAATTTTCAATAAGGTTCATCAGTTTGGAAATATGTGATTTGCTTTTTTTCACAACAATATACATATTAAACTTAAAAAGCAAAATTTTGATATTATGTCAGAATTATTTTGAAAAGGCAAAAGACAAAGAAATTTTCAAATTTACAAAAATTACATAAGAACACTTGTAAATAGAAAAATCTAGTGATTGATTGTTGAAAGGTTCTAAAAAACCTTTTTTTTTTAACTCATTCATCCCTGATATTTCATATGGACTATTCCATCCTTTAATTGGAGGAGTTCAAATGTCTCTTCAGGGGTGAATGAGTTAATCTGGAGAATTGACTTAGTCTTTTAAATCTTACACAGCTTAAACTAAAAACGTCATAAGTATTATACTAACACAGCAGAAACGTAATCTTCACTGTTTATTCAAGAAAATGTATTGATCGACCTGAAGTAAAGTCCTGACGATCAACAAGCATTTTTTAATGATGAGGATTAAATAATGCTGACGCAGGAAATGACATTGTCTGGTGACGTGTCTTTTGAGAGAGTTGGTGTTGGCGAGGGTCATCTGATGCAATGCCAGGTTAAGCGGATATTTCTAGCTGATACAGACAGAGCTAGCATGGAAACGATTGACTGATGACTCCTCGACTCGGGAGTAATATATGTTGAATATAATTTCATTGACGAGACTTCTGGTATTAAACTACAGTTAATAAATTATTCATTGCTTCCATAAATGAATGTTTATATATATGTTAACTAAAATAAATTTGTTCATAGCTCATTATTGTTAAAGATGGGAAAATCAAGATTTATAAAGAAAAGAAGATATTTCTGCATTATTTTCAAATACTGACATCTTGGAGTATTATTTCTTACGCCAGAGTATTTGCTTTCTTATTGCCAGAACAAAACTTCTTACAAAAAATAATCTTGCTAACACAAAACAGAAATACTGAAGTCAAAACACTGAGACGGTGATCATGGAAGATTATGAATGAAAACATATTTTTATTTTTATTTGGTGAAAAGAAGCAGATTTAAAAGAAAAAGAATTGTTATTAACACCAAAATAAAAAAATATTTGTGATATGATCTATAACAAAAGAGACCTCAATTTGAAAAAAATTTAGTTGAATCATAGGTTTATGGGTGGAAGATGGTGTCTCCGTTAAAATAAAAGATCCCGAGATATTACAGTCGCAAAATTGCAGGTAATATAAAAGTATTTACGTGCAATTAATGTTTGAAGTAGAATTAAAATTGATTTCTTTTTTTGTGGAATCGTAACATAAAAAAAACGTTGATAATAAAGTGTCAAGTTAATTACGATTTAACAATATTTAAGGATGATATGATATAAATAATATATACAAAAGAAGTTGTATCACAGAATTAAAATGTCACTTATGGTAAAGTGGGATGGTCTGGGATTTATTTTTTTCATATTGCTGTATCATTTCTCTTAAAAACAGGATTTAAATTTGAAAATAAAACAATTTGAGAGATAGCATGCACAAGTTTGTAATGTGGGGATTTAAAAACCTGATAAAAAAAACTTTTTGCAGAATTTTTATGATGAATGGACAATTCTTAGATGCTGACTTGTTAGTATTTTATATTTTGTAAGTAAATGGTAAGAGTTCCAGAATTTGAAATGCCGCACCACAAGACCGCATGCAGCAAGGGTGGGCCAAGAAGCGAATAAACGTCATGTAGGTTCGCAATCCTATGTGTATGTTTAGTATGTAGATGGGCATATGGTAGTATTATAAGGCAAAGCAGAGAGAAGAGACGAGACTTGGATTTTGTTGTATAAAGTTATTACATGAGTCTTCAAGCTCATAGAATATTGATTACTCTGGAAGGAGGTTTGGCTGAAACAGTCGCGCAGTATATACCCACTAGGAAGGAGAGGTGCAACTTCATTGGAAGCTTATTGTATGCTGAGTGAATGTCTGCAGACTGATGTGTCGGAAACTCCGTACGCTAGTCCTCGTAGACGATATCTCGTACCACTGCTGCATATGCCTGTATGTATACATTATACTGCAGGTTAGGACAAGACAATGCCATCATACCACGCAACATTGTCTGTCTGTTTGTCTCCCGGCAACTCTTTTTTTTCATCATTGTTAGGAAAACTCTTGACCAGTCAGTGTCACCCAGGAACTACGCATCAGTGTTAACTGAGCTCTTGACCAGCCAACACATCTGTGTCATCCACGCTCTTGACCATTATTAAGTTTCAAGAAGCTACATATCGGGGTTGTGCTATTTTTTGTTAGTGGAATACTCAGTACAACCACAGCCGACAGGTATTTAAACTATTTCATCAGCCATTTGTCAAACAGACAAAACATCAGATAAATACTTCAGGATTACGAATTCCAGCAACATTTCTCAGTTTTTCATCAAAAAGGTAACTATTTTTTCTGATCATCGAGGATTCAAAACCAAGATTATGTAGGATGCTGCTGTAATGCTTCCACAATGCTCATATGCAGGTTATTTTTGTCAATAAGTCATATATTTACTATCATTGTCTAATCAGTTTTGATGTACATTTAAGTGAAACACCATTAATTAAGTCAACTGGAAAATTTAAGCTAAATTAAATGTGTAAATTGTTTTTTGTTGGATTTTGTATAGAATATATTTTTGACTTGAATTCTGTTACCACCTAATTTAATTTGTTTTGCTAGTGTTTGTTAGACACTTAATGAGATGTGCATTCTAGATTCCTGCAATGCATGCACTTTTTGTTGGTGTTACTTCTCCAGAATATAACTATGGAAAAAATAGCCTCGTTATGGGAGTTGTCTCTGTTGCAATATTATAGATTTTTGTGTCGTCGTCATCTAAAGTGCTTTTGAAAGCATTCATAAAATAGTCTGGGGAAAATTAAGACATTATAATATATCTCCCAAGGTCTGAAGCATATACATATGTTTAGTGGGTTTAGAGAAATGAAACTTAATGGGAATGCTTTAAGTTCCACTGTATATTCCATCTTTGAATATCTTGTCATGGTAATCATACTTATTCATTACAAATATTTCAGTTCTCATAACCAGGTTCTATACGAAGACCTTCATGGATATTATTTGTATTTTCTGTAATGTGATTATATTTTGAAGGTTATATCTGCACTAGTGAAGGGTGCTTATAATTAACTAATAGATAATAAGTTCCATCTTTAGCAAGTTCAATATACAAGAAGAGATATTGTTTAAACCACTAAAAAAAAGCCTAAAATATATGATTATTATGACATTGATCAAATTTTGATAAAATCCAAAGAACACATTTTCTCTTAACTCAATCATTCACCCTTGAAATGAATTAGAAGAATTCAAATGTGTCTTCAAGGATGAATGAGTTAATATAAGTTCAATCATTTGTTTCAATATTTGACCTTTGCTCTCCTATTGTTAAAAAATTGACCTTTTCCATCCTATGAATATTTCAGTTGGCCATCATATTAAGTACAATATTTTATCACTGTCTTGATCATAAACCACCCATATATGATGTTTTAGTCTGGGGATATATATTATTATATATATTAGTCTTGATATATATCATATTAGTATTGGGAAACATCCTTAAATTATCGTAGCGGTTCAAACCAAAACCAAAATCAGGACTAAAGAGGTAGGACTTAATATTACAGTGACCAAACAATATTATGTTCTTTGTCACCGTTTTGTTCATTAGAGGTATGACTGCCACTCCATGTTAAATTAAATATTTCCATTTCTAGAAATACCAATGTCCAACCGAAATGTATTGAGTAGAGGGCTCCAATATAAATTACTCAATATTTTTAAACTCAAATCAGATATTAAAAAAAAAAAGAGAGAGAGAGAGAAAAAATGCATAACTGGAGATAGGAGCAAGTCCATGTTGTCCGTGTTGTGTGGGAACCACATTGTCCACTAATCACCTGACCGGTTAATTGTTACGATGTGTAACTCGTCAGATGTGTAGAGTGCAGCCCTTAACATAGGATTAATGTCCAAGGGTAAATGTTGCACCCTCAGTCATTCCTATATCCTGTCAGACACTGCTTTAAATGACGTAAGGCTTTACCAATATGAAGTTGGTGCTTACTCACAGTGTAAAACTGCATGCTAATGTAAATGTCTATGCTAATTGATCATCGTCTTTGCAAAAATAGAAATTGAAGCTTTGCCAATGCAAGTTTAATCAGAGAAAAGTGCATGCTAATATAACCGTCGAGGCTATTCTACGTGTTTAAAAGTCTATACCAAGTCTATGCTATAAATGTAAAGATCTATATGGCCAATAATTAAAAGCAACTTTATATTTGTTTCTTCTGGTGGATTGGGAAAATGATTACAAAACGATTTACTCTAGTCTTCTGTGTTTTCGTGGATCAAAATTTGCCTAAATGCGCAAATACAAGAAACAAGAAAAAGAGGGGTGGAGACAGATTTGTAAAGTATAGATAGATTTATTCCTGGAAGAGAGAAGTACCAGTATGAAAATTGTCCTGGGACCACATATGGGTTGGATTCCGCCGTCTGGGGCGTATGTACAGGAATGGTATAAACATTCGGGAATAATTTATTCTACTTTGTCTAGCGCATTACTGTTCAGGCCGCAGAGAAGTCTGGGATATGCAAGTATTCCAAGGATCAATACGATTTGGTGTCGACTGTCTTCTGAAGAATCGTATATTTCTGAACATTTACTTCTGCGGTTGTTTAAGCCAGAAAATCTCGGAATTCAGAGGAGGAAGTTTTTGAAAATATAACTGAAAATCCAAACCACCCAAATATGTGGGACAAACATTTTAATTGGTGCCATGCTAATGTATTGACAGTCTATAAAACATATTTCATCTCTCTTAAACTGTCTTACCAGGCTGACTGGGATGTATCGCTATAGTTAACAGGTACCAGTTTATATAGCTAAGATATATGGAGATTTAAGAAAGGAATACATTCTATTTAAAAAAAAATTATTTTCAGTGCCTGAATGTTACTGATGATCAATCATAAGCTCAAGAATGAAATCATAATTTTGTTGCAGTGTTCATGACATGAACCTTAATTTTAGTACTGAAAACAAAATCATTTCATTTGCAGGTGTCATCTAGATCTATGTAAACCCACATGGTGATAATGCTTGAACTGACGAAATCAATCGTTTTCATGACCGCAGTATGAAAATGTTTCTGTCTTTCACTTTGTTACAGGTACGTAGAAGAACATGTCCAGAGAACCGGGGTAGCCATAGAGACACAGGGTTTCACCTTCGTCACGAGTGGCCGCAAACGAGAATCGTTGACGGTAAGTCTCTGTATATACCTATGACTTACCCTAAGGAAACTAGTTTACCTATGTACCTATATAGATATACAGGGTATTAAAAGGCAAGTCCTGGGTATAAAATAATACACTAACATCAACCAGCTGGTTTTCTGCTTGATACACCAATGTGGAGCCACACCTTTCCTGATACATAATTTTCTAATCTTTTACACACACCTGGAAAAGGATAAAGTGAAGTTCCTTAAAAGTGATTTGGCCTCTTGGATGATGTATATAAAGACATTCAGGTAAATATTTTGTTAGTGTGCATTTTCTTAGGTGAAACAAACAATTTTGTAAAATGTCTTGCTATCAAAGTGATATGTGTATTGGTGTTTCTTCCTTGGTTTCCATGAACGATCGGTAAATAGGTATTATGTCTTGCTAATATATATAGAACATGTGTTTCAGTTTCTAAGTAGAACTGGAAAACAGGTGAAATGTCTTCAGTGTTCTTGTTAAAAGCTAGTTGCAGGCAAAAAAAGCCTTTGAGCCAGCTCTATTCCAGGAAATGGACTATATTTGATAACAGAACTTGTCACATTCAACCAGCTAATTTTTTAAATCAACCACCTCACCTAGCCTGTTCAAAAACTTAGCGAGAACACTGTTCTCACCAAAGTCTTGTCTTCCTGTTCATGTTTCTTTCACACACAAAAGTATCCATAGTTTCCAGTTTTTACTGAACTGGGATCTAAGTTTTGCTGTCTATCAAACTGTTCATTTTTATTTTTGGACCAACGACCACAAAGTAGATATGTCTAATTGGGCAAAATGTCTTTGTTTGTAGATGAACTTGTTTTTGGCAATGGTTCTGATTCATTGTTACTGAGATGTGTATCTATACCTGTAGATACCTGAAATACCTTACCGGGGGGAAATGTTTCATTAGGTTTCAGGTATGTGAGACTCTTGTCATAGCATACTTTGTTGATGAGAACTTGGGTATATCTTTATAGAGTAATGTATTAAGCCTTGAATTAAACACCTGGGAGCTTTACTTGTACCCGACCAGTAAGTACCCAGATACACCGAGACCATGTCGAGGAATATAACATTAATATAGGTCTAAAACACACCTGTGTTTTCTGGTAGCCCTGCCTACCCCTATGTTGCTGTGACGATCATACAAACTCCTGCAGTAAACTTAATCAAGCTTTGTTGGGTCAGGGTATATGCTTCGTAAAACACAGGTAAATGTTATGTATAATAAAAAGATTTGCGTATACAATCTTTTTAACCTTAACGCTTGCATATATTTTCACAGCCATTACTGGCAACTTGTATAATTTCGTTTGGCCTAAGTTAGGACAGAAACAAGAGTGATTGTGTGTTTGTCCCCTGTAGTTGAATAAACCTGGTTTATAGCTGTTGTCTATATCACCTTCGTCAATATTGAATGGATGTTTCAAACATAGGTATATACATACAGAAGTGTTGACCCAGTATGGCGCCAGTTCAAATGTATGGTTAGCCTTTTACATCTTAATGTAAATATGTTGGCAATTGTATCGCCATAAATTGCCCCAAAAAATAATTAGATATTTGGATACAAGTTATGAAAAGAAAGAATTTGATTAATTTTATGAGAGAGATTAGGAAAACAACACCCCCACCCCCCACCCCGTGATATATTTATAAGTGTGATAAGCTGTTGGTATCTGTGGTGTATTCTGCTGACGTAGGTAGAAGTCCTATATAAGTACTCCATACTTTGTCAGTGCTAGCTAGCGAGACTTATTAAACACTTTTGCCACGTCATGCATATTTCTTATGAATAGGATATACACTATCAATTTCCTGTGCGTATATATTTATACTAAGGAGAGAAACCTTATGCATATTATGCCATAAAGTAAAGGAAGATGTCAAGATGTGCCTAGAGTTACACTTGGTCATAATTTACTGATAATATTCGTATGTAGATATTATAGGGTTTGAAGCTTCAGTTATATATATAAAAAAATATTTGAAACATAACATTTGAGATTATGTGTGTATGTCTAAATGTTATATGGCTAGAATATAAATGACTTGCTGAGTTTTTTTGTTGGGAAAGTCGTCTTAGAAAATCATTGGATATTTAGGACATATGTTTTAGATTTTATAATGAATAATTTATATACAAAAAAAAATGCCAAGAGTGTTGTTATGTCACGTCCCAGAGAAAACAATAGGGCTTTGCAACAACACCATTGACAACACCCATTGTTTTTTTATTTTTCATACCGAACACTGCTCTGATTGGTTGGTTTGTGGTGAAAATAACATACAGTGTCTTTCAAAACAAACTTCCGAAAACTTTTTATTTGTATCTCAACACCTTTGAATTACAATGGTATACAGAAATATGTAACTAAACAGGTTTCATGTACAGAAATAAGGTAACTGTCAGAGTAGAATAATATCAAGTGTATGTTTCCTGTAGGACAGTACATTTTATTGTAGTTCGCTGGTAAAAAGGGTAAAAAGGAGATGAGATGAGTTTGTGAATGAAATGGAAGTATGGTCCAGTCATGTTGAGAGTTTCAGAGAATAAAGAAAATATATCCTACCAATTAACATACACATGACAAATGCATGTAATTCTAGTAAACGAAACATAAATCAGAACAAAAGTAAACTGTTCTCTTTACTCCATTTTGAAAAATAATTATGACTTGGCTTGATCCATGCATTTATACCTGGCAACTTTAATGATGTGCAGAGCAGGCAAAAATTAAAACTCGTCTGACGTGTGTATTACTGGTATGGGCAAATCTAGATGCGTTCAGACCTGTCATTAGCATCTAACATGCACGCTGAACTAAGACATGCCGGGATGGAAGAAATAAAGAAAATAAAAACTACAACACAAATGCCAAGACAACATAAAATATGGAAAGAATTTTGAAGGTATGCCAATAATTCACAACACATATGGCTCCTGCACATCATGCATGTATCACTTTAGGTTGTGAGATGAAAGGGGATTGATCGGCCGAGATAGATTTAATACCAAACCATCTCTTGTCTTTTTTTCACCTATGCATTCTTCTTCGATGAGAATGTTTCGGTTCTTTTCCCTCTTGATGAAATGATTTGTAAAGAACAGACTTCATGTGTATTGTTTTTGTCTATTCAATGTCAAGATAATGCAGGTTGCAGTACACATTACTCGGACAGTATATTAGTACAGACCAGTTTAAGTTCTATGTCATGAAGGAAAACCACCAATTGATGCACTGTGTGTCATCTATTATATATATATATATATTTTGTCACCTATTTGTTTCTCAAGACATGGTTGTTAAATGTTTATAAATCAACATACAGCAGTAGTTCCCACTGAACTTGTGAAAAGTTTGTCTTAAAAGTAGAGCACCAGGTCAAAATCTGGAATCCTTTACCTTTGTAAGTTTATATGTATTGAGAAATACACATCTTAATATATTTCGTAACACATCGAGCCTCAGACGTTTATATGTATTGAGAAATACACATCTTATTTATATAATTAATGTATGTCGTAACATATCAGGCCTCGGATCAAGATGCATTTAAAAGTGAATATAAGTTTCAGATATTGGTAAAATAAATGTTTTCTTGAAAATTTGTCAAAATTTTATGAAATTAGCGATATATAAATTATGTTCTTGTACATTCAATTTTTATCTTGTTATGGAACTCAACTTAACTCAACATTTCAAAAAACTTGCAGATATCACTATTTGGCAAGGACTTGGGTTTAAAAACAAGAAAATTGTATTAAATGTTTGTCTTAAAATCATAAGAATATAAATAGATGTAATTAAACATGCCATTGCATAATAACATTAACATATTACAAAATAGAAATTTATTTGACTTTATAATTAAGTCTTAAATTTGATGTAGGTTTTAATAGATACCTCTGGAAGTAATTAATACAGGACCATGTGGTTGTTGTCAATTTCAACAATGTTTTTTTTCGTCTGGAGAGTTTGTGATTGATGAATAATTAGGTGATCATTACGATTCATGTAAATAAATATGCAGACATGTATTTAAATATAAAAGTATATGTTGTTAGATCTCAGAATGTGAAGCTGTAATAAATTACAGAAATTATATGCAAAGATGCACAGATGATTATCATATCATTGATCTATATTAGGTAATTTTTCAGCTAAGATATTCAGGTGTAATTAAAAATTTCAAGTGTAATAAAAAATGTTTAGGTGTAATTAAAGATTTGTGATTTCATTAAATAGATAAAAACATGTACAAATTTCTATATAAAACCGTCACTACAAGGTAAATCTCATTCAGAGTTTATTTTGATGAAGAAAAATAAATTAGAGAAAAGGTTTTTTTATGGCATTCCTGAACAGGGAAGTTCCTGCCTGTTGCATTGTATAAAGTCTGTGCTCATCAGCTATAGGGTGTTTTAACAATGTCTGCCCCCTGATAAGTAATTTTATCTATTTGCTCATTCTTAGTTAAAACTGTTAACAGC
>JAULCA010110522.1:3663-15995 GCA_032360845.1 Crassadoma gigantea | reverse complement strand
AGTTTTTAAAAGAAAGCCAGAATACAAAGCTGAGAAATATCAACTTTATGAGATAGAACGTACCTTGACATGCGAGATGAAAAGATAATCTGAAGAGTACACACTTGAATGAGCAAGCATGTCTTAAAACGTTTGTCAAGCAAATGTTGTTCTAAAGAATAATACATATGGTATGATTAAAAAATAAGGTTCACTTTAGCATAACAATGAGTATCGGATTATATTTGCATCTATTTTGCAGCTAAAGCATTCCAGAACATAACCTATTCATTAGAGTTTAGAAAGCTAGTGACCTTCAACAAGGTGACAGACAGTACGACAGGTATAACATACTATTAGGTATTTCCGCAACACCTATCACAGTCTCAGTAATTTTTGAACACTGGTTGGATCCTGCTCTGGTACATGTATTTTTATTTAGTTTCAAGTTACTTCGTTTTATTGTATATCAAATATTTTTCTCGCTTTTCTCGAATTGTTTGTAATGCTATGCTGTGGTATCGTACGTCAGTAGTGTATCAACTATTTGCTTTACTAGGTAACAAACAACATTATGTAACAAAAACACTTGTTTATATGCTAAAAAGACCAGAAGTGCATTTATTTATATGGACAAAACCTTGAAAATGTAGTTAAATAGTCATAGCATAGAAACAAGAAGTCATTAAATATATTTTTTATATGTTTTAGGGGTTTAAATCGGCTTTCGGTAAAAAGCAATAAATTATATAATAATATATGAATAAATAGATTGATATTATAGATCAATCAATGAATATAAGGAATGTTGTACACTGAATCCCTACTACTCATTTGACATCCACTACATGTACCCTTAGGTAAAGTTTTAAGACATCACTGACAAAATCCATACTTCATTGAGATAGAAAGTTGGGGTTGAGAAAACGTGTCACCTATGTCCATATGTTTTGCATCCGGGTGAGAAATCGTGTCTGAGTGAGAAATCGTGCCGTAGCAAGTGTCTTCTCGCGTGTCGGGGGCAACAGAAGCGCCATGCGAGTACGGCATGCTATAGGTGTTTTTGTGGAGTACAAGGATGCGCTATATCTTGCAAGACACAGATGTCGTCGTAAAGACTAAATAAATATACATTTCATTATTTCTATGCATGTTTTGTAGTTTTCTGTTTGGACAAATTGGTATTGCTTAATGCAAAAAAATCGTTATTTCCATGATTAATACCATTCAGTGAGGGAGGTTTTGTAATAATATCTAAAATTTGACAAATAGTACATGCAAATACATGTAACGTATACTTTCATTGGTTGTTCATTGACAGATTTACAAATGAACACCGGTGAAAAAAAAATCGTTTTTGTGACGGTTTTCATCCTGGAGACCTCAGGTTTACACAATGACGTGACGTTATAGCCTGGCCCATTGTCCAATTATTCTACGTCATATATTTTCAGATATTTTGATCAAAATTTGGCTTGGCACTCTCTAAGGAGATTCCTGTGGCACTCAAATGGTTAAAACAAGGCTACATAACCTATGTATTCAAAAATGTTAAAATGGTGTTCCAACCTTGATCAGCGGAACCACTTACCTAATATCTATGGATATTTTGGTCAAGAAGTATATTTGAAAAAACTTAGGAATATGAAAGATAAATAATATGTTAAGTTAATTAAATAACGGCCCAACTACATATACCCTTGTATGCCGCATTTGGGCAGATTTGCCAGTGAGTCAAACCGTCGATGTGTGATGACGTCACAATACATACATTGTTTGATGTCACGCCCGCTGTATATTTCCCTATGAGATCATTCATGGGCCGCGGTGGCCAAGTCGTTAAGGCGTCTGACATTCTGCTACCACTAACCCTCCCGTCGGTCTGTGGTTTTTCCCCGGGAACTCCGGCTTTCCTCCACCACCAAAACATGGCACGTCCTTAAATGACCAAAGGTGTTAATAGGACGTTAAACACAAACAAACAAACTCACAGCCCTGAGAGTAAGCGCTACTTCACTCATTTTTATAAATAATATAATATAAGAATGAAATTGATGTTAAATGAAAATGAAAGCAATATATATGCATTTGAAAACAAAACATATTTCGAAAATAATCACACAAGGTCTACCCGACTTCAAATCCAAACTTACATATTGCCGCTGCTATTTACACGTTCTACGAATCTGATATTTTTCATCTAATCTGGCACTGATTTTATCTTGCAAAATGTCCAATGTATGTGGACAGGGATATCTCTTTTCTTTCACAAGAGGGATTTTGACCTCTTCGGCCCCGGTCTCATTCCGCATATCATCACCTTTGTGACATGATATTGATAATGGCTGACGCACACCACCTATGCATAAATAAACCTGTACACCGTTACCATTACAGGACGGGACTGTACACTGTGACCATTACAGGAAGGGACTGTACAGCGTGACCTTTACAGGACGGGGCTTTACACTGTGACCATTACAAAACGGGGCTATACACTGTGACCATTACAGGACGGGACTGTACAGCGTGACCATTACAGGAGGGGACTGTACACTGTGACCATTACAGGAAGGGACTGTACATCGTGACCATTACAGGACGTGACTGTACAGCGTGATCATTACAGGAGGGGACTGTACACTATGACCATTACAGGAAGGGACTGTACTATGTGACGATCACAGGAAGGGACTGTACATCGTGACCATTACAGAATTGGACTTTATATCACCACAGAACGAATGCAGATTAGATTAAAAATATGTCAGAAAAAAATCGCCTTTTTGGTATTTCTATTCTCTTTGTTTTCGTTGGAACTGACAGTACACAAAAGGACCTCGCTTCCACGAAACCTTTAGAAAGGTTGTAATGGAAATAAAATGTATGGGAGTTGCGTCCTTATTTCAATATTTCCAACATATAATTGTATGCCTGCATTATGTTGGCGAACTTTTTTTTTAAAGTCGGAACTAGATGATCACTACAGTCGTCTGTCCTGTTATATGGAAATATCCGTTCTGTAATGGTCACATAGTACAGTTCCTTTCTGTAATGGTCACATAGTACAGTTCCTTCCTGTAATGGTCACGCTGTACTATCCCGTCCTGTAATGGTCACAATGTATAGTCCCGTCCTGTAATCGTCGCATAGTATAGTCCCTCCCGGTAATGGTTACGCTGTACAGTCCCTTCCCGTAATGGTTATAATCTATAGTCCCGCCCTGTTATCGTCACACTGTATAGTCCTGTCCTGTAATGGTCACAATGTACAGTCCCGTTCTATAATCGTCACAATGTATAGTCCCGTCCTGTAATTGGCGAAATGTATAGTCCCGCCCTGTTGTCGTCACATAGTACAGTGCCTTCATGTAATGGTCACGCTGTACAGTCCCTTCCTGTAATGGTCATAATGTAAAGTCCAACCCTGTTATGGTCACACTATATAGTCCTGTCCTGTAATGGTCACAATGTACAGTCCCGTTCTATAATCGTCACACTGTACAGTCCCGTTCTATAATCGTCACACTGTACAGTCCCGTTCTATTATCGTCACAATGTACAGTCCCGTTCTATAATCGTCACAATGTACAGTCCCGTTCTATAATCGTCACAATGTACAGTCCCGTTCTATAATCGTCACAATGTACAGTCCCGTTCTATAATCGTCATAATGTACAGTCCCGTTCTATAATCGTCACACTGTACACTCCAGTACTTTAACCGTTATATTGTACAGTCTATTAATGTAATCGCCAGACTGGTGCAAAGGTCCCAATGCATAGTCGTGTCCTGTAATTCTCACATTGTACAGTCGAGTTTCATAAAGTTTTCCTTAAAGAGAACCTGTCAACGTATAAATGTTAGTTTTAAAAGTAAATATTATTTGGTCATTTCATCAGAAAATGACGAATATGACTTATTTCTCGAAAAAGTCGCATTTTACGGCCCTGTTACAGAACAGAAATATTTGATAATTCAAGAGTTTCTAAAATATTCTCGGATGGGGGTAAAATTTCAAATTTAAGACAGATTTAAAATAAAACACGAAAAATTGTTTTTTAAAAAAAAAAGAGATAAAAGGTAGGAGAGATGGTTTTAGCCTGGATATAATTATGAATGAAGGCAGTCAAATGAAAACCGTTTATATTAAAATTGAATAAGAACGAAACTTAAAGAATTTCTGATACTGGCAATCAGTTATTTTGTTGTTGACTAGCTCTCCAACAGATCTGAGATGTACCCTTTACATGTACATATTTGCTGGGAATGGACGGACTGTTACTTACATCCCCTCCAGCCACTAGCAGTACACATGGGGTCCACGCTTCGTTTCACATTCAGCACACATGTATTTGATCCTTTCGTTAGAGAAAGCTTTATGGTAAACGGCATTACCGAGATGTACTGACTTCTACGAAAGGTAGGTTTACTTTTATTTACACTATCCTAATTAATTTAAAGCAATATTTATTTAATCTAGAATATTCATTATGAAAGTTTGCAAGATCGGTTCATTTAAGATTCAATAAATAACCAGAAAGTATTTAAAGTACCACATAAACCCCGTTTTTATTAAGTACGATGAGCCATATTAATGATTTGAATGTTTAAATGTTTTATGCTAGGTGAAACGTTTTTGAATCTTATAAAAAATCACGACAGGTGAATAAAAAGCAATCGTTAAAGCTATTATATGAGTCGACTCCCTAGTCTGTCTATAATGTTGGTTTTATTTTCCTTAGTCAAAACAAGTCAAAAGAATTTTACTCTTAAAACTGCCACCGTATTGAATCTACTTTAGTTCTGCTATAACTAGTGCTATATTCAAAATAGTTTATACTTATCTAGCAAATGACAACACGTGCGGCTCAGAATATAGTTTGTTGTAAAATAGTAAAATTAAATTAATAAATCTAGCTGAAAGAAAATAGGTATTAAAAGAAAATTTAAATAATATAGATTGGAAAAGTTCATATAGTTTCTCAAAAGAAGACTTAGAGGATTTCAGATTAGGAAATGTAAATTTTTTGTATCAACTGTTTAAAACTAATGAGGTATATTATAATGATTAATTCATTGCTCGTTAGCTAACATGTACTACTTCTTTCTCATGTAGATTAACTATGTACATACATTGATATACTTAACTGTTGTTTGTTTGATGATTGCATGTTGATTGTTATTCTATTTATGTAATCTTCATATTTGGAGTAAATAAAGAGAATAACAATAGTTTTGTCTTTAAGATTACAAAAACACAACACTGCAATGGTTTCAATGCCGTTTACAAAATTGTATTCTCCCAATTAAAAACTATTTAAATACTCTCGGGATGTCATATGAAAATTTATGTAATATATGTAAAATACAAACAAAAACTACAGAACATCTGTTCTGGGAATGTCCACAGTCCTTAAAGTTATGGCAAGAATTAAAACAGAGATTATACAGCAGAATAAGGAAATTCATTAATTTTATGTTTGAAACAATACTTTTGGAGTTACTGAAAATGCTCCTATATACCCATTAACTACATAAATTTGTATACAAAATATAACATATATACTGTTTCAAGGAAAAAACAGAAGCTAAGTTTAAATGGCTTGAGTGAGTTTCTTACATCCAGATATAATATTGAGAAAGCCTTATCAGTAAAAAGATTATACAATGAAGCATTTGATCTATTTTGAATTTGTTTTGTATACTACAAAGTGTTGATTTTGTTGTTTGATTTTTTATCTCCAAAAACGAACACAATACAGGCTAGTGTGGTGCCTGAACATTATGTATTATATATACTTTATATTCTGGTGCAATAATGGGCATGTATGTATGTATTTACATGCATATATACGCATGTAAATGCATGCATACTTGTTGATACTAGTGTGTTTGTACGTGCATATGTATGCACGCAGGTAGGAGTGTATGCATTTTATGTTTTAAAAACGTCTTGATGTGTGGGCCTTGAGTGAATTGTGTAAGTTACTCTGTGTACAAATGTTTTATTTCTCGAATTTCTGAATGGTATATCAATGATATAATAATTGAATTATGAAATTATCAGCGAGAAAATTGAATGAGAGCCCTTCTGTGTGGGGACACTATGTTGTTTAGGGCACTGGATCCGAACTAACAAATTTTGGTTGGATTTGTATTATTTAAATAGATATATGGGCAAAGAAGTAATAGCAACAGTGCAGATAAAGAAATTTGTCAAATTTTCAGGGCGATTTACATATATAATATTTGGCTGGAGGAAATAAAATATTTGAAAAAAATATTAAATTGCTGTCATGTTCGTACATAATTTATAATGACGGTGTGGATTTCTTTATGTAACATATTACCTTTTTTAGGGTACAAAAACCCGTGTTTGTCCTGCTTTCATCATTCAACTTATCAATCTCATTCATTTTTACAAACAAAGCTCAACACGAAAGGTCATACAGCTATATTTGTTAATAAAAACATCTTATAAAAAAAACTATAAAATGAGCCGACTCCCTACAGGTCATTGCTATAACTACACGTACCAAAGATAATTTGCCAATATTCTATAAAAAAAAAATAGAACAAACACATTTTGTAAGATGGAAAACACTTGAGGTGGAACATTACCCCCAGTTGCCTTCTGACACAGTTTCTAAAATATTGCGTTTCACAATATATCATGGAGGTGGTATGTTTTGTCCTTTTCTGCTGATGTCGTGATAAAATGTTTCCTTGTCTGTTGATGCTGTGGTATATTTTGTCTTTAATGTTATGACATGTTTTGTCCTTTTTATTAATGTTGTGGTATATATTGTCCTTGTCTGTTGATGCTGTGGTAAATTTTGTTCTTGCCTGTCGATGCTGTGGTATATTTTGTTTCTAATGTTATGATATGTTTGTCCTTTTCTGTTGGTGTCGTGTTAAACTATCCTTGTCTACTAATGATGTGGTATGTGTTGTCATTGTATAAAAATATTAATGCTGTGGTATGTGTTTTCTTTGTCTGTTAAAGCTGTGGTATATGTTGTCATTGTATATATATATCATTGCTGTGGAATGTGTTGTCATTGTATATATATTTAAATGCTGTGGTATGTGTTGTCTTTGTCTGTTGATGCTGTGGTATGTGTTGTATTTTTCTATTGATGATGTTGTTTATGTTGTCATTGTTTATTTATATTGATGCTGTGGTATGTGTTGTCATTGTATATATATATATATTGATGCTGTTGTATGTGTTGTCATTGTATATATAAATTGATGCTGTGGTATGTGTTGTCATTGTATATATATATATTGATGCTGTGGTATGTGTTGTCATTGTATATATATATTGATGCTGTGGTATGTGTTGTCATTGTATATATATATTGATGCTGTGGTATGTGTTGTCATTTTGTGTTGATGCTGTAGTATATGTTGACATTGTTTACATATATAAATATATTGATGCCGTATGCTGTGGTATGTGATTTCTTTGTGTTGATGCTGTAGTATGTATTATCTTTGTCTTTTGATGATGATGTAAGTGTTGTATGTTGTCATTGTGTATATATATTGATGCTGTGGTAGGTTGATGTCTTTGTGTGTTGATGCTGTGGTATATGCTGTCTTTGTGTGTTGATGCTGTGGTATATGTTGTCTTTCTGTGTTGATGCTGTGGTATATGTTGTCTTTGTATGTATATATTAATGCTGTGGTATGTGTTGTTTTTGTCTGTTGATGCTGTGGTATGAGTTGTCTTTGTCTGTTGATGCTGTGGTATGAGTTGTCTTTGTCTGTTGATGTTGTGGTATATATTGTCATTGTATATATATATATATTGATGCTGTTGTATGTGTTGTCTCTGTCTGTTGATGCTGTGTTATGTGTTGTCTTTGATTGTTGATGCTGTGGTATGTGTTGTCTATGTCTGTTTATGCTGTGGTAAATGTTGTCATTGTATATATATATATTGATGCTGTTGTATGCGTTGTCTCTGTCTGTAGATGCTGTGGTATGTATTGTCTTTGTCTGTGTATGCTGTGGAATGTGTTGTCTATGTCTGTTTATGCTGTGGTATATGTTGTCATTATATATATATATATTGATGCTGTTGTATGTGTTTTCTTCGTTTTGATGCCGTAGTATGTGCTGTCTTTGTATATATATATATATTAATGTTGTGGTATGTGTTGTCTTTGTCTGTTGATACTGTGATATGTGTTTTCTTTGTGTGTTGATGCTGTAGTATATGTTGTCATTGTATATATATATTGATGTTATCTTTGTCTGTTGATGCCGTGGTATGTGTTGTCTTTGTATATATATATATTAATGTTGTGGTATGTGTTGTCTTTGTCTGTTGATACTGTGGTATGTGTTTTCTTTGTGTGTTGATGCTGTGGTATGTGTTGTCATTGTATATATATACTGATGCTGTGGTATATGTTGTCATTGAATATATATATTGATAATTTGGTATGTGTTGTCTTTGTCTATTGATGCCGTGGTATGTGTTGACTATGTGTGATGATGCTGTGGTAAATGTTGTCATTGTATATATATATATTGATGCTGTTGTATGCGTTGTCTCTGTCTGTTGATGCTGTGGTATGTATTGTCTTTGTTTGTTGATGCTGTGGAATGTGTTGTCTATGTCTGGTTATGCTGTGGTATATGTTGTCATTTTATATATATAGATTGATGCTGTTGTATGTGTTTTCTTCGTGTGTTGATGCTGTGGTATGTGTTGTCTTTGTCTGTTGATGCCGTGGTATGTGTTGTCTTTGTATATATATATTAATGTTGTGGTATGTGTTGTCTTTGTCTGTTGATGCTGTGGTATGTGTTGTATTTTTCTGTTGATGCTGTAGTGTGTGTGGTCATTGTATATATATATATTGATGCTGTGGTATGTGTTGTCTTCATCTGTTGATGCTGTGGTATGTGTTGTCTTTGTGTATTGATGCTGTAGTATGTGTTGTCATTGTATATATATACTGATGCTGTGGTATATGTTGTCATTGTATATATATATTGATGCTGTGGTATGTGTTGTCATTATATATATATATTGATGCTGTGGTATGTGTTGTCATTGTATATATATATTGATGCTGTTGTATATTATATGTGTTGTCTTTGTCTGTTGATACTGTGATATGTGATTTCTTTGTGTGTTGATGCTGTAGTATATGTTGTCATTGTATATATATATTGATGTTGCTGTATGTGTTGTCTTTGTCTGTTGATGCCGTGGTATGTGTTGTCTTTGTATATATATATATATTAATGTTGTGGTATGTGTTGTCTTTGTCTGTTGATGCTGTGGTATGTGTTGTATTTTTCTGTTGATGCTGTAGTGTGTGTGGTCATTGTATATATATATATTGATGCTGTGGTATGTGTTGTCTTCATCTGTTGATGCTGTAGTATGTGTTGTCTTTGTGTTTATATATATTGATGCTATGGTATGTGTTGTTTTTGTCTATTGATGCTGTGATATGTGTTGTCTTTGTCTGTTGATGCTGTGGTATGTGTTGTCTTTGTCTGTTGATGCTGTGATATGTGTTGTCTTTGTATATATATATTGATGTTGTGGTATGTGTTGTCTTTGTCTGTTGATGCTGTGGTATGTGTTGTCTTTATCTGTTGATGCTGTAGTATGTGTTGTCTTTATCTGTTGATGCTGTAGTATGTGTGGTCTTTGTGTTTATGTTGCGGTATATAATGTCATTTTCTGTGAATGTTGTGGTATAGTTTGTGTTATCCGTTGGATCTTTGGTATGTTTCGACTATCATACGTTACAAGTACCTGCTCGTAAACTGTGCATATTCCATTTTAACATGTACAGTGTACTAGGAACGTACTCTTTATCGATATTTTGAATGGGTTTAATGCATTCAACATTTGAAAAAAAGCTGCATATGCTTTAATGTTAACAAAGTCATAGTAAAACAAGTAACTAAGGAAAATAAATGGTTTGTTTTACAAAGTAAATCATACAACAGGCTTTACGCTACGAATGACTTGTCAAGCATATACCATATAACAAGAATTTAAATAAAATATTCATGCTAAACTAACATTATCTATCAAAGTAAAATATTTCAAATGATATTTAAAATGAGTAAACTAAAAAAGATGATAGTTCACGTAAATATGATCTAGGTTTAGAGTGTTTTTATCCTAAACAGTACAAATATGTTTTAGTATAAAGTTGTGCCTTTTTGCAATGATCTCTAAAATTTGAAGTTAACTCGAGTCGATTGTGGTCTATATTTAGATTCTCTAAATCATTTTTAATCAAACGTTTGTCAAATGTGAACAGTTCAATGTGCCCTTGATGAACTCATATCCATTATGCGTTAGCAATACTATACATCAATTACGTGATTTAATTTAGGGGGACAATGAAAAAAATACGTTTTCCGGATAAAGAGTCAGAGAGATGTTATATGTTTTAACGTAGGAAAACTTTGCAAGGGAATGTCTATTGATATCAAAAGTGAGAGCATCCTCGTAGATTTAAACTCATGGAACATTAGAAAGAGAGTAATTGCAATGCATGAAAGTAATGATATCGTACATATATAAGGGTTTGCTTTGGTGAGAGGGCCAATGAATGCATTCGGATATGCGGGTTGTAATATTTTTTTAAGAATTGAACTTAGGAAAGATTATAAATATAATAGATCATATATATAAAAGTTTGAATAATATGTAACTGTTTCACTTTTAGAGCACAAGGAAAGGGAATGCCTTACGTTATAAAGGTTAAGAACATTGTTATAAGTTATATTTTTGACGCGTATGGCAGTTAAACTCCTTCCAATATAAAATGTGAAAGTATTGTTAAAGGAATTACCTTAGGGGCGCATTACATGGTATGTCTACCGATATCAAAGTTAAAGAACTTATTTAGTATTTTTTATAACATGGAAATATATCAAAGAGAAAACTTTCCAATAGAGCATTGTAACAGAAACCTTACTTTGGAACATTAACAGTGATCATCTTCAGATATACAAAGGTCATAATGATTTCAAAATGTTTTTTAATTTGGGGAACATGGCTTCTATTCAGATATAGACTTTTACTTTTATTTTCAAATATCAAAACCAGATTCTCACTACCGGATCAGATCAAGGTAATAAATAACGATTAAAAACATACTTTAACTGACCCGCATGTCAGGTAATATTTTAGATAGGGTATTTGGGACAATTCAATGGCAAAACTTCAAACCTCAAAGTCACCGATCTGTTCTTTATAACACAAATATATATATATATATATATATTGCAATTTTTGTACAGTATTTCCATTTCTCCTTTAATTTCATCAAGTGATTATTTAAATACCTTGCTTGCAGCATGCTTGAATCACGGCTGACTGCTATGTAGGTCAAATATGTAAAACGATTGAGTCACAATTCTTGTTTGTTGTTTGCTTAATGACTAGCGAAGTGAAACATTGACCTTCAATCTTAAACTAGGAGGATGAGTTTAACAATAGTGTGCTTGCAGCATGCAGTGGTAACATCAGCTTACATTCAAGGTCACATTAACCTATCATATATCATGTAGTAGACTTGTACATGGCTAGACTGGTGGATAGGGACAATAACCTATCATATATCATGTAGTAGACTTGTACATGTCTAGACTGGTGGATAGGGACAATAACCTAACACAGACCATGTGATAGACTAGTACATGTTCTAGGCGGGTGGATAGGGACGATTACCTAACACAGACCATGTGCTATACTAATACATGTTCTAGGCTGTGGATAGGGACAATAACCTAACAAATACCATGTGATAGACTAGTACATGTTCTAGGCGGGTGGATAGGGACAATAACTTAACACAGACCATGTGATAGACTAGTACATGTTCTAGGTGGGTGGATAGGAACAATAAACTCACACAGACCATGTGATATACTAATACATGTTCTAGGCGGGTGGATAGGGACAATAACCCAACACAAACCATGTGATATGCTAGTACATGTTCTAGGCGGGTGGAGAGTGACAATTACCTAACACAAACCATGTGATATGCTAGTACATGTTCTAGGCGGGTGGAGAGGGACAATAACCTAACACAAACCATGTGATATGCTAGTACATGTTCTAGGCGGATGGATAGGGACAATAACCTAACACAAACCATGTGATAGACGAGTACATGTTCTAGGCAGGTGGATAGGGACAATAACCCAACACAAACCAAGTGATATGCTGGTACATGTTCTAGGCGGGTGGATAGGGACAATAACTTAACACAGGCCATGTGATATGCTAGTACATGTTCTAGGCGGGTGGAGAGTGACAATTACCTAACACAAACCATGTGATATGCTAGT
>JAULCA010110189.1:2120-16002 GCA_032360845.1 Crassadoma gigantea | reverse complement strand
ATGTGGTGTCATCTTTTCGTGGTAAGGGTAAAAAGACAGCATGGCAGGCATGGAATGTTTTTCCACAAGTGACAGAATTTTTTCGAAAACTTAGTTCCTATCCATCGGAAATAGATGATCGTGATCAGGAACTTATTGAACTTTTTGTCATTGTAATGTACGATAGGTCTAGTTCCCTTTTGTCGATTGATGGAGTCAGGTTAGATCTTTTTGCTAGAAAACAGCGATCTTACGACAATATTCCACCAACTAGAGCGGCTTTGGTTGAGCATGTAAAGCGGGCGGCATATCAAGCTTGGTGCATATGGGGTCAAACGTTGGTTTGTCATATGGAAACTGTTAATCCAGGGGAGGGGGGCTGGATGAAGAAGGGTGATTTGTGGGACATTGTTTGGACTAAGCTTGACCCCATTGCTAAAAGTTATCAGCAACTGACAAAATGTGGCTGCAATACCGAGTGTCGTGGGAGATGTACGTGCCCTCGTTTGAACCAACAGTGTACAGCTTTGTGTAGTTGTAACTGTGAATAGCACATTAACCTAATGCAAAACCCGTTCGTTTGTGACCAACATTATATTGTAGTGCGAGGAGCACGAAAAATAAAACAAAAACAAAAACAAAAACAAAACAAACAAAAATTCTGAAAATTTGTGTTATGTCTACTGTACAATGCTTTGTGGTGTGTAACCCGGAAGTGGGAGTGGTGTTGTTTTTTTTAAGTTTTTAATGTAACTGTTCCAGTGCTGAAGATCGATTTTCGTGACTTCCATATTCGAATTTCCAAAAAGACTTGTTGGCCAGTAAATAGTCCCCTGTGACAATTACATAACGTCAACAATACTAGATTATGAATGACCGCCAACTTCGTAATTTTTGTGGTAAACGTTGTTTGTTATAAATCGAAGTAAAATATGACATTTTTGCATAATTGCACCTAGAATATACACCCCCTTAAGTTGTAGAATTCACAAAAGCCATAAATAGTCCTCCTGATCTGTGACAATTTTAGGTCGTCCGCAATATTGGATTCAAGATGGCCGCCAATGTCGAAATTGAAGTGGCTAACGTTCTTTTTCTGAAAAGTAATACCTACAGAGCAATTGTGCAAAATTTAATGCTTGTATCATTAAGTGCACGATTGTTTATACTTTCTGCCCCACTACGACCCTTCGGGATCATTCACACAAGAAACCCATTAAAAAAAGTAAATATTTATCGTTTAAATATATTCTTCATTTAACATATCAGCATATCCTTCTGACATGATAGTATCATTTATCAATGGATAGTTAAGCGCTACCCCAAGTTTGTATAGGTGTTGCTTGTAGCTGCATTATTACATTAAAACATTAGTGTTGAGCTTAATCATGTTAACATTCTTGACTGGGGACCCTTTATAACATTGACAATAGGGGATATATTCCCCATTCTTTAGTCAAATAGAATCAGCTGGTAATTTGTTGACTAAAAAAAGCAATCAAAACGAAGACTCACCGTACAGAAGGGCTTTAGAATAGACAATATGTAAACAAAATTATTGGCTTAGATTACTGTAAACGTACATATTTTAGCGGTAATCTTATTTTAGCGCTTTTCGCGCTGGAAACATTGCGCTAAATTACGAATGCGCTAATTACTCTTTCTATATAGTAGTTCTGTAGTAGATAATTTCTATGCGCCATTTCATCATTGCGCTAATCAGTTAAAATTTGGAAATGCGCTAAAATTTGAGTGCGCCAAAAATGTACGTTTACAGTATTTTGCACACAGACAAAATTGGCATTGCCCATGCAATAAGAGCAACATCCTTGTATGCGCCACTCGAATATATTCTATGCATAACTTATCTGACAAATCGGTAGGTATATTGTTATCTTTTTGTGACTTCTCCTTCATTAATCCAATTTCTACTTAACATAAGTTGCATTTGTGGTAGAGATATTTGATTACATGGTTTCCCGATATTATCATGTTTCACGAATACGAAGCCAATAAGGGGCCAATTAATGTAAAAATAGAAACAAAACAACTTGAGATCTTCAGTTACCGGACCTTCCCGGCAGTTATCATATGTTGTTATTGTTACCCGGAATGCATCGGGCTTTATATATCCACAAAACAGACTATGAGATAAAAGAAATCGATAGGAAAAATAAATCACGCTATATAGACTCAATCACGGGAAGGAAATATAATGTTTTGTTTCCCTGTCATATAAATAATTTCGATCAAAAGGGCACGTAAACAAAAATGAAGTAAGATTTTACATTCCTCCTCGGCAAATGCGAAATGTGAGTGAAATTTTGTTCAAATCGAAATTCAAGGTTCACCCATGGACTCATTAAAGTGGACGCAATTAAGGATGAAAAAAACAAGATATATTTACAATTAAGTTGTTTGTCATTCTGTCAGCACAGGTAGGTTAGGACTACATATCTATCAGTGCTTCTTATCTATTAAAGATCTATGAACATTTAATCAGTATGTAAGTGAATTGATTAAAATATGTTTTCAATATTCATTTTACAGAGTTAAGGCACTGAATACCCAATTAATAAAACTCGTATATTTGAAATGTAGATTATATACAGCAGGACCCTTACTTAAGCGTATCTTAGAATGTCATTAATTTTTTATAAGCCTAAACGTGTGACTGTGTATTATTAACGGTTAGATTTCATGGCGGAGGAGTAGATATTTACAAGTATCTGTCATTCAATTTTAATGACGAGTAAAAGGAAACAGATTCAAAATTTGAGGAAATTTAGGTTGATAAAATCTGATTTCATGTCCATTTCAATGTATACATATTATTTTTTAAACATTGTTCATTAACATATAATTTTTCATTTGAATTTATACATTTACTTGTTAAAACATTGCTCATTAAAAAATACGTTATCGCCTTTAGCTAGCCTATTAAACCGATCAGTGTTTGAAAGTCACGGTGTTGTTCAAATACCATTGTACCATGAGGTTGATTTTTTTAACTCAACCCTGCTGTAAATCTCCTTTTAGCAAGTATAGTCTGTGTTTTGTAGCGCCTGGTGCCCGATTTCAAAGCAGACGATATATGAATGCATTTCAAACATTTTTATGACTTTAAATGATTGCTATGTTCGTAACAAATGCTAGTGTTATACATGATTTTATGTTGGCGATAAATGTCACAAAATGGCAACTTGTTGTTTGACCGACTTAGTGATAGTATATGCCTTACAGTTGCTTTTTAAATGTCAAATGTATAAAGGTCAATTGATTATTTATCTACGTTATTCGACAAATATTATTATTTTCAATAAGCAATGATTAAACCCTCTAGCTGACAAGACTGGTTAAATGCGTTTTTACAAGTTGGTTAGAGGCCTAATACATTTTATTAGGTCAATAGACAATAATGTAAATGCAATTTAATTTTCAATATAAAAATATTTAGCATGGATTAAACCAATGTGAAGTAACAACACATGCTTCATATGGTTATCACCTGTATTTTAGGATTGCTATTTTATTTTCCAACATTGATGATATCATAGCAATTTTAGGTTTCTGAGCAGATCTACTTAGAAAATACTGACCTATCTAGGAACCAAAAGTTGGGAGAACATAAAACTTGTTGACGAAACTAACATAACTTATATTTACATCAAAGTAGTCTAGGTTATGTTTGCGGATACGAATATAAATGGGCGCAACGCAGTCGGGAGAACTTCGCATATTTTCGTGGGAAAACGTGAAACTTCCGTTAGAAATCCGTTCAATAACAAATAAAATGTAGTTCCATTTTCGAAAATTTTGTAGAGAATAAAATGATCCATGTATCTGCTTTTATTATTTATTTTCAACAATTTTTGTCATCTTTACATGAATGCAAATATGTTCATTTGGATTACCATACCAACAAACCTCGAATGGTTTATTATGGCGGACGATAAAACAAAACTGTGCCTGTTTATGCGTGATTCGGTCCGACATTATGTCAAAACACGATCATTATGTCTGAGCACCATGTGATGAGGTCACATGTGCTATGATATATTTCATTTTTGTCAATGAATTCAATTATACCGGATTTAGTTGTGTGTATTTAAAAATATGTATTTAAAAAGCAATTATGCTTATTAAATCCATACGACATTCAGTGTACTTTGTTTAATATAGTCTGGCGTACACAAATTTTAAAAGATCACCATTGTTTGTAAGTATCAACATTAAATATTTGTTAAGATTCAAATTAAATTTATTGATACAATTGGTATATAATTTTGCACATTTGTTTGACAATACCGCTGTGCATATTTTGATTTTGAGTATATTTTTAGTTTGCTGCTTCAATCCCTGTATGAATTCCGGAGTATGTAGAGAGGCTAACGACACAGATCCTGTTCCATTTGCCTGCGAATGTACAAAGCACTATGAAGGGATTATCTGTGAAAATAGGAAATTCGTTGGTAAGTATGAATAATATTAGTAAGTTTGACTTGATTGCTAGAAAACAATGTATATGACATTTCTTTTATGTTTGGATTATTAAGAAAAGGATTTGCTTATATCATGTTCTTTTCATCACGTGATCGTTAAGACAGTTTGTCTTTCCCTCTTGGTTATAAACGGAAATAATTATCACAAACACAGTCAAAACTGTCTTATGTGACTTTCCAAGGGAAGTTCAAATTAAGGTCACAAAAGACAGGTGGTCAATTAAGACAGGATCAAATTTTTAAAGAAAGATATAAACTGTATGTTTAAAATGGTTACCGTAAAAACCAATATAATTTGCGTTACTTTATAATTTACGCGGGTACTTTTTAAGGCTGAAAATTAAAAAAAAAAAAACTCTTCTACTCCAATATTCCGAATAGGAATTGAAAAAAAACGATGTTCATGTTCCGAAAATCGATTTCTTAAAATGAAAAACAAACCGCTTGTTTTGTTTGAAATATTTGATCACGGATACAGAGTGTAACAAACACCGATCGGCATACTTCAATTCATTTTAGCAATACTGGATATATATAAAGTAGTTAAAAATATGTTTGCAATAACAATTTTTATTTAACTTAGTTTTAAGAAAACACATTCATCACAAATATATTGATTAGGTAGCAATAACATAAGATTTGAGGATTCTAACATCTTCACTAGCTGGACATACAAAACATATCATTTATGAACAAACTTTTATCACTAGAAACCAGCATAATTGACCTATAACATCAAACATCAAACATCAATGCAATACAACACACAAAGCCCCCCATCCCCTTCCCCCTCCATCCCCCCTCCCCCAAAGAAAATATTATTCTTTATGTCATATACTTATACATTGTACGCATGTAAACTTACCTAACAAAGTATATAGCTATAAAAACATCAACAAGAATATGGAGAACGAAGTTGACCTACATAGGTCAACCGGTGACCTATATAAAACACACCTACAGGTGAAAGGTGAAATATTAACCCGGTATCTTCCGTGACGAGAGGCAATGATGTACCCAGTGTAATAAGATATTGATGATGCGTCTTCCATCTGTGGCACCCATTGTACAAAGTAGCTTAACCTGGCAAACTTTTGAAAACAATAGTTATCACAGTCGAGGAAAAAATGTTGTTGTTTTCTATGTTAATATCGAAATACTGTGATTTCATTTACATTGCCATTTAAATATTAAAAAACATTACTCAAAAAATAATTGACATTTCGAAAAGTCACTCACAAGACGTTATTTCATCTCGTTATATATTTGTCTTTAAGAAAAACGAATTCTGGAAAGTTGAAGTACAATCATACATCGTTTTTTGTATAGGATTAGTTATTTGTGATGCTAATGATAATGTTTGACACTTTGAAATTTTAACTATCTGAATGTTTTGTAATCGGGTCTTTCAGTCGAGTGTTTGGGTAGTAGGTGGTACAGTCAAGTTACGTCAAATTCAAAATATGGTTTCCAATCGACGTCACCGGTTAAGGGAACCGGTTTAATGAAATAAATATATGTTGATCCTGCGAAAATAGCCATTTTGCCAATAACCTTTAAGTTTAAATAGTTTCAAAGTCAAATATGATAATACAGAATTATTAGATACTTGCATTGCTTCGTTGGAATATTAATATCGGAACTGAAATGCAGCTTTTCCGATAATATCCAACGCTTTTGGTTTGGTTAAGTATTGTTTAACGTCCTATCAACAGCTATGTTCATTTAAAGACGGCCTACCCTGTGTGCAAGATGCATGCATGTTATGTATGAGTGTGTGTCTTGGGAGGCTGCGATATGTTCGTGTTTGCTTCCTTTTGATAGCGCGGAACTAATGCCGATTTTATAGTGCTACCTCACGGAAACAAACTGCCCAAACATCCAGCGGAACACCATACTCGGTCATATTATATGGACATCGGGCGAACCAGTCGTCCAACTCCTAAAACTGCCAGTTTTACAGACTCTGGTATGTCTGGACAAGGGGGCAGAACCCAAAGGCTTTCCCACAGGTGCGAACGCTCAACTAAAGACCAAAAGTGAGGCATTGTGAAGAGAGACATTAGAAAGAAGAAAGTTGATTAGAAAGTAGAGAAAAAATATGATCCCAAATTAAGTCGCCTCTTCCGATCATGCAATTGAGGCACTAGCTACAGACTATAACGCCCTTCCTACAGGGAAAATATGCAACACAGTTCCTTTGAAACAAATTTCGCTTTAACGAAATTGTGCTGCATATCACAGGTTTAAACGAAAAATGCATTCTCATCCATAAATATGAATAAAACTTTATAGTTTTGGGTATGTCGTCTTATAGTTGTGACATTTTTAAAGTAGTCGAAGGAAATTGGCTGCATTTTGTGGCATATGAAAATTAACTTTATGTTGTTCTCCATTTTGTTTCATGAAATTGAAGATATGTGTGTTCGCAACCCTTGTAACAATGGCGGTACCTGTAGTAATACTGACACATTTCCGTTTCACTCCTGTTCCTGTACATCAAACTACAATGGTGACTTTTGCGAACAAAGGAAAAGTGAGTACTCATCTACTTAATAAGACAAAGTTAATATTGACTCGCCGTTTTCGAACTTATATAGATCTGATAAGACCTAATTAAGACCTACATGTAGGATGCTGAATTATCTCCCTCCCTTATGGCGGTTTACACTGGTAACAGATGTGACGAGAGGCGATTGAGCACACATCTTCGAGATCTGACATAATTCACAGTCAGAATGCGTGTTTTTTTCTAATTTCACAAACCAGATAATGTAGTTTAACAGTTTGTTATCTCCCTTGCTTATGACTGACGACACAAGGGACACATCTGATCATAGAGATAATGTGTACACATCTTTTCAATCACACTGAAGGAGATTTTCATATTATAGAAAACTAGTTCTGAAGTGAGAACTAGGACACTGAGTTATCGCCTTTGCTTATAGCAGACTTCACCGACGAAACGTGTGGCGATATTACAAAACTACTTCTGAGCTTATCACATCTTCTACACCAAACATATGTTGAATAATGTAAAAAAAGCTTCTACATTTTCCGAAAGAAATTGTAAAGTTGTTCTTTCTGCATTTGTCAAAAAACGGATTATAAATATCTAGGTAATAAATGTTTGTTAGACTGAATAGAACATATTTAGAATGTTGACGTCAGGTAAGTCATTAACATGTGGACAAATAGTATGAAATTAATATGCTGAATGAAATTTAATAATTGATATATTAAATAATGAAATATGTTAATAGTACATATTAGATCAATAAGCATAGTTAATATAGACAATATCATTAAAATTTTGACCGCAGGTTATGTATAGTGACTATGATTAATGCAGGTAATATGTTTACTTTTTTTATTTTGTCAGATCATTATAATGTTGATTAGCATTGATATACAAAGTGGGTTTGGTCGTAAATTGTTTCATGTAATATACTTAGTATATGTATTAAAGGTTGTATAAATTTTATATGTCGACTACAGGTAATAAAGGTAATACATTTAATAAATCAATCACAGGTGATATGATCAGTATGTTATTTAATAGGTAAAACATTGTGCAATTGTTATGTTGATTATATACATATATGCCATATACTTAATATACCATTAAGGCAATGAATTGTATAAGTATAGTGTATGTTGACTTCCCATCATATATTGAATATGTTACTTATAGGTAATCTATTGTATAATTAGAATGTTGGCTGCAGGTTAATTTCATTTTACAAGTAGTATTATTAGTTTAGTTTAAACAGTATTTTATTCAATAACCATCCAGGGTTGTTACATGTATGTGCATGTATAATATGTTGGCTACAGGAAATATGTATACATATTGTAATGTTATTAACAGGTTATATAATTTGCATGTTGATTACATGTAATTTATGTATACTGGTAATTACAGGTAACAACATTAGTATGCTGATGAAATGCTCATATCATATTATTAGATTCATTAAAATACTTACATGTGAAATGGATATCAAGTCTTTCGTTTTCTTTTGTGAGATTTCATTATTCTAATATTATCGGATCGATGGTAGACTTCATTGACAAACTAACCACTACTTCACACAAATAATTTGTTTAGCTCCTACCTACATATGATTAACTTATAATTTTCAATCTTATAGCATTTAACCAGGCTGTTCATACATCGTCAAAGTTGCGTAAGTATTCAATTTTATATGGTTTGATGTGTTTCACAGCCTAAATTTTTTCCATTAAAAAATTAACATGATTTAAATTCACATATTTCAACATGTACAGCGTTAAAGCGTACACTATCTGCGTTAACGAAATGTGGGTTCCCTTAATGACACAGGGACAAATACATTCCAGCGCTGTATTTCGGCACTTGAGATCAAGTTCAAAAGGTCAAATAACATACAGTAAATGTATGAGGTGGCTGCTTACCACTGTTTAGTTTGGTATGAGATCAAAGTCAAAAGTTAAATATCAGTACAAAGGTGACACAGGGCACCTTTGTATTATCTGTAACATAACCAATTCTATACATGGGTATTTAAGATTAAGGTCAAAGTCAAATACATCCAGTAGTTCAAAGGTACAACAGAGCACCTTTGCATAATGTGCCTGCATACCAAGCCTCTAGTTTGCTTTTAAGGTCAAGATCTAATATCAAATAGCGGTACAAATGTACAATTTTAGGTCAATGTTAAAGGTCAAGGGTCGAATAGTGATACAAATGTTTAACAGAGCACCTATGTATAATGAAACGCAAACCAAGTCTTAAGTTTTGCATTCAAGGTCAATAAAAAAGGTCAAATATCGGTACAAATGTACAATAGAGCACCTATATATGACGTGCCTGCGTACCAAGTTTCTACTTCGGTACTTTAGGTTAATGGTAAAGGTCAAATAACGATACAACAGTACAATAAAGCATATTTGTTTGACATACTAAAAATCAAGGTCTTTTACAGAATAATGGCCGATATATGCTCATGAAACATGGAGAAATAAACCGTTGTATATACGCACATAGAAAGCGATTCTTTTGAAACCCATTCTGCGTTCGAGCAGGGAAAAATTGCTTTCCAATATTTGATAATATTCGATAATCACGACCTATTTGTAAAAGCATGCTGATTGAAATCATCCCTTTACTTAATATTAGTTTTAGATATATCAGCAATCATGAAAATTTTGAAATTCATGCATTGAAGAGGTTCTTTGCATTCCCCTTCTGCTTCATATTAGCTAAGCCCTATTGGATTTCCAACTTGTTACCCATGCTATCAAAGATAAATCATATAAGGCAGCAACAGTGTTGTTTATATTTGGCATACTGTAACTACATTTTAGCCAATTCTATAGATGTAATCAAATATGTGTTGGTAGTTTAATTGTACAGTACATGCATGCATAATCGCTTCCGGTTGCACTTGAACCTATGCGACAATACAGTTCCACTAAATTTTTGTTAATTATCAATAGAAAATCATAAAAATTAAGCTAATTAATATTTCCCTCGATAGATGAATGAACCGATTTAGCTTAAAATGCACGAATGTCTAGGGTCAATGTCATTTTGAGCCAATGTCTATTTCAACAATATACAACATATGTAACTTAACTAATCCACTCTAAAGCGCGTTACAGTACATAGATATACAAATCATACAATTAGTATATACATTAATCAATTCAATTTTGAGGAATTCGTAGGAGCTGCCTTAACAGGCGCTAAATATTAGTCATATGACACCTGGCTAATACCTCCCTATGTGGTAATGTCTGTGTGTGTGCTGGAGATGTATTGTGTATGGGGAAACAGAATAATATACTTTTTACAACTTATTTCAGGATTCATTTTCTCAAATATTAGTTTTCTCTAAATATATAGTGCAATAAGTTGGTCTTGAAAGTACACAGTTTAATTTTTTTTTTCTCTGTTGCTACCAAGCTTCATGTACTCCTACATTTTGCAAAAATGGCGGAACCTGTTCGGTGTTTCGGACGTCTCTGACCTGTGCCTGCGCAGAAGGGTATACAGGCGATAAGTGTGCGGAAATAGGTAAGAAAATATCAATCTAAACCAGAAATTCTTTTTCCTATACAATCGTATTCAACCTTTGCATAAACGTTCCTTAAGCAAATTTTCATTGAATGCGAATGAAAATTTGAAGAAAAACAATTTGGTGAGTCAGATTTTTTTTTATATTTTAGAACACGTAAATAATAATGATTTTGTAAAAAAAAAATTAAAAAAAATGAAACAATTCCAAATATTTTCTTCATTTTTTTAATAATAAAAAATATTATTTTTAAATATTTTTTCAAATATTATTTTTACTATTTTTAAGTTATAAAAATGTGTTTATACATCAGAACACGTCAATAATAATGAATACTTTAAAGACTATATAATAAATAATTAAATAATTCCAAATAATGGTATACCATCAGAAACAATCCCTTACTTTTAAAATGGAGGGTAATGTTGTTGTTTTTATATATATATATAATAATCCAGGCATGCATACATCATTCCTTGGTTGCCTGGGAATTGGCTGCTCCAGCCACAACCCACAATACATGAAACACTCTCTATATTTACTTTTTTCACACATCAGCAGTTGTTCATTTTTCTCTCTCGCTTTTTTACACTCTCATACTGTAATATCTTCTTATGACCCTCTCGTACAAACCCTCACACGGAGGTTACAAAAAAAATGGAAAAAAATAACACGGAAATTTGTCCGCTTTCCGTGTCCCTTAGTTAAATTGTATGTGATTACGTGTATTTCCGTTGATAGTTTTGCACAAGGTGAAGTATAACAATCATACTTAAAATCTTAAGAAACTTAAAATAATTTTGTATGGCGTTACATTTCTTTTTTTTTTTTGCTAAAAACAATTAAATATTTCTGGATCAAAGATCAGAAAAACATTAAGAAGCACGTTTTGCAATAGATACATGAAAATAACTTTTTGTTTGTGAAATACTTTCTAAACATTTAACATATCAGGATTAGTTAGCATAATCTAAACTGTAATAAATGATGATAGTTTTATGATTTGCAATACAACGTGACTGTCATAAGTTATTGACTAAAAAAACAGCTTATTTTTTTTTTTATAAATCAAATTCAATATTTATCAAATGGGAATATTTCATATAGAATCAATTTTGTTTTTAGAAGCCACAACAGCAACAGCAGCAGCAACATCAACAGCTTCAACAACAACGGCAACAACAGCCAACGGATCTTACTATACACGCTCTGACATTTACTAAAGGTGCGTTTTTATACTACATTTGACAAAACGTTTATTTAAATGTTGTTATTTAATCATATCAAATGCTCGAAATGGTTGAAACATTTTCAATATACAAAGCCTTATCCCACTTGTGATTTTACTATATGAACAAGAAAAAAGACTTTCTATTACATTGTACGTCATTTCCAAGATACAATAGTTGCTTACCGGAAGTACACATAACCCCTGTCACGTGACTTTCGTATTGAAAACAAAATCGAATCCCGAGGGAAAATGTTTATGAAACGACGTTTTATCTTAAAAAAGATACAAATGAACTTATAGTTTATCGTACTGCACAACTAAACAACAAATATGACTTTTGGCAAAATATAACAAATATAAACGAACATATTTGCATTATTTAAAATTTGATCACTACTGTAAAATATTGAATGAATTATTGGATATCACCGATAATAAGGCACTTAACCTTTCAAGTCTGACTGTATCGACGATAGTTTTCCGGCTTATAACATACAACATAACTATAAGAGTTATGTCCCCTTTCTAATATCAACTACCGATAATAGATGTTATATTTCAAAGCCCTAGAGATAGGATAGAGGGAACCCAGACCAGACCAGGGTCGTAAAGCACAACAAAGATTCTAACTCCGACTGCAGTGATCGTGACGGCTGATACAGGGTTACAAGCTCCTGTAAATTTAGTGGGGCTTAACTTAGGTTCAAACCACGGACTTCATGATCAGATTATTATACTATCTTTCTAACCGACTGAGCTCTAATCATCGAAGTGTCTTACCCTAATTGTTATGAACAATTTATAACAATTTTGTGAATATTTATGTTCGAACAAAAGACAAGGGAAGATAACGGTATATTTAGACAGTGATTCTTCAATTCGGTTTCAATGTTGGAATACATTTCTTCACGTTTTTTTCCTTTTTCTATCATCATTCTTGGTTCATTTTTAATGGTATGCACGGGCGTTTCGATGTACATTTATATTCTTTACGAAACATTTATAATTTTCGAATTATTTATGTTTGAAATTGAAAATTGAAAAAAGTGTAAAGAAAGATTTGTATACTTTATATATAAGAACTTTTTTTTTAAATTAGATTGTTGAAGGCCAAAATTCAACGGTGTTAGATCGTCAACACCATGACCTTTACCAGTTCTTGACAAAGCAGTGTAATCCCTGAAGAAATAGGAATCGTATACCTACACGAGTTTGAAGAAGAATGACGAATCCATCAAGTTAAATTTTGTACGATTTTGTATTGTAATTTTTTTATAGTAGTTGTTCAAAGTTATGTAACTAACACTTTTTTTGTATCTGTAACGTCGAAAAAAATTCTATATGAATATATTTTATGATATTTTTTCCTTGGAAAACCCTTTCTATAATAGTATATATTTTTCTATTTGTTTCCTCAATAACATTTCTATAAAAGTCAATATTTGTATGTTTCGTCTTTATTATTTTTATATTAACTTCTATTTTTATATCTGTTTCCTCGACAGGTTTCGTTTTTGATATCTATTTTTGTACCTCTTTTCCTGATAACATTTCTTTTTTTTGCGTTTTGTTTTGTTACTGTTTCCTTGGTTACAATGCTTTATGAATATTTACTTTGTTTCTGTTTCCACGATAATATTTCTATATTGATATCTGCTTTTGTAACTGTCTCTTTGTAACATTTTTATGTTTATACATATTTATGCATTTCTTTCCTCGGTAAAATGTATCTATTAATATTTATTCTTATATCTGTTTCCTCGGTAACATTTTATCTAACTTGATAACCATTTTTAAAACACATGTACAATTTTCAAGGTTTTTAAATGTAAGCCCAATGATAAAACCTAATCAAACTAGAAATGAATAGTTCATATCAATGAAGCCTAGTGTTCAGACCTAGTGGGACAGTATGTGAATCGTTTATAACGTCTATCTAGTATTATGGCCTAGTGTGACGGTACGTGAATCGTTTATGCCGTTTATTTAGCGTTAAGGCCTAGTGGGAAGTTATTTGAATCTTTTAAAACGTGTATCTAGTATTAAGGCCTAGTGTGACGGAACGTGAATCGTTAGTGCCGTCTATCTAGTGTTAAGGCCTAGTGGGA
>JAULCA010110078.1:2526-16003 GCA_032360845.1 Crassadoma gigantea | reverse complement strand
AGACATTTATGTACATGTACACTTTTTAAAAACTGTACATGTACACAATACAACTACAAGTGCCATTAACATTCCTTACCGGTTCGGGTCAACTTGATAATTCACACATGTCTGATACGGCGGTAAATAAACGACTAGATTTACAAGCAGTCGCACAATAGAAGGCGATCACTCGGGACAACAACTGGTGTTTTAAACATGTAAGTATCGCTGTGATGTTAGTCAGTGCACTTTCTTAATTAAGTTATTTATTTGTTAAAAGTCAAAATCTAATTCCGGGAATGTTGTCCTTGAGAATAAACATTGCTTCTACTTTAACTGAACTTCTAATACTTCTCTCTATTTACATACATGGTATATATCGATACTCGATAGCCGATTAGAGGAGTCAGGATTACCGTATCAGGATCATTTATAGCAGTGATGTATGTAATTTAAGTGAAAACGAAAACGAATATGATCTACTCACTACCCCTATGTGATAGGGATGGGTTTTTTTTGTATCGTTTCTGGAAACTGTTAAATAGAAAACTAGATATTACTGATTGAAGAGTATTTATATGTATATATATATATATATATATCAATACCATGTAGGTCACACATTCACATAAGATGTGCAGAGGAAAACGATGCAACGGTGATTATGTTTCCTGTACCTGAGGATGGTCATCTAATGATGGATGATTTGAGTAAGTTGAGTTTCAAAAAGACATGTTTTTAATTCGAAAACAGTAATTTTGTCTTAAGTTTAGCATCCCCCATCCGAATTGAATAACGCATCCCTTTTAACTGATTTATTTTACTAAGGAGTATAATTGTGATGTTTAAAGTTTACTAACACACCACATTGGCATGGTTGAAATAATATCAAACGACTTCCTTTTATTTTATTATTATTTCTCTAGTAATATTTACGTCATAATTAATATGACAGATCTTGTTTAAAGAACGAGGATAGTAAGCTTGTTGTCATTAACTACAATCAACTTATTCGAAAGTACAATAATGCTTGTTTATATTGCAATTAATCAAAGCAGATGCATTGGCATTTTTGACATTGCACCTCACATCCAAATATGTAATAAATTCTTGTGTACAGCAACACGTGTCATATAAATCTCTAATGTTTCTCTCCATCACAAACATCTAGTGAACAGGAAAGACAGGAGATAGCTGTGAAACAAGGTTAATCTACCTAAATCATACTTCAGCAGTAAGCTGTAAATTTTTAAAAAATGATCAAAATAAGACAAACTTATCAGGAAACCCTTTAAACGGACAAGATAAATAACACGCCCCGCTTGTATACCACGTCTCAACTCTTGATATTTCCTCAAGTCCAAGAATTTCCATAGAAAATATATTGCTTGAGATTTTCCCTTACTTTTGATAGGTGTCCAAGAAGGTAAAGCAATATATTTCTCAATTATTATATTTTGTATTCGCCTTGTTCTCCAGGAAGTGCTTTTCCAAGCCTCACCTCACTGAGATTTATAGATGGTGGCGAAGAAAAACAGCATCACATACTTTGCCGGAACGATATTTTTGTCGAACCTGCTGGGGGATGGAAGAAGAGCGGACGAATCTTTCTTGCTGTAAATCAACATACTGGTGAGTCTGCATAATGGATCATGAAAAAAACATATGATGCTATGTACACTATTAAAATATTTTCGGGAAACATTGTAAATATACTCACCTTGGTTTGTCTTACAGGCAATGGTGCTACGAGATTCGGACTGTTCGAATCATATAGAACTCAATTGGCAACGAGACAGAGAAATCCAAACACACCACCAAGAAGAAAAACGACTGTCCAGAAAAGAAACGAGTCGTCAACAGCAATGGTAAGACATTGAACAGAAAATAACTAATCAGTACATATCTGCACTACATTATGTATATATGCCGCTAATTAGGTTTTCCTAGTGCCGTCATGATAAAGTTTCATTTCAAGAATTTGTTCAATTTTTCCTCAAAATAAAATTGAGCAGGAGATGAATCAAGTTCTAAAGGAGACTGTTCCAGGATCGTGTAGCTCATTCATAAACTTGAATACGCTGTCATGTCTACAAAATTTACAAAGTAAAAAATAGAAAAAAACTATTTAAGAATAATATGATACCAATAGCATGTTGACACTATTTCAATCAACAACATTGTTCGTAAGTAATATTAAAGTGCAATGTACACTCTACAATAATAAATAAATAGATTGAATTTATTTATACACCAGTATTTCTTACATTATATTGATATGGATATAGAGCCAGTAATACATGTGTCCACGAGTATCCCATTAAATGAAATGAATACATATACACGTTGTCTATGTTAATGTTGCAGTAGCTCCTGATGAAGTATTCTAACCTAACACATTTCTGTAACAGTTAATTAGGCCGTATATGTTATTATAATGTTCAATCCTTTGGGTTGGATTGTATCAAACAGATTGTTTGCCCAAATCATGCAGTAGTAAAGTAATTTGATCGTTTTTTACTAGAGCTTAATAACAAGTGTTAAGTAGTATTTACTTCCTTCAGCGATTGCTACCGAACTGAAAAAGGCATTTTGGATACTGTTATGTGGGGTTTAGATTAAACTGTATCTAAAATCTAAATCTATCTAAATTCTTGATATTTCTTTGCATCTTTTGTAGATGACAATTGGTCACGGACAATTTAGGGCTGGGCGGTTTACGAAGATTACAAGCAGTAACTTATCTGGTTGTGGAGGAATTGTAGTAGTCGGTCCATTTGAGAAGACAGGTAACACAGTTGAAGACTTAAAAAACATGGCATTCATGAAGTTTCAACAACAGAACAGCTCATTCCGTCGGAAATACAAAAACAGTAAACAGTTCATGCTACTGTATCCAGATGGTTCGCCAGTAGCAAAATTGCCCGATAAATCAGAGGAATTTTCCATAGAAGGTTACCGAAATTTTATCGACCCCATGAAAAGATTCGATAGACTGCGTTTATACATTTGTGAAACAGGTAAGCAATTTTTTTATTTCAAGAGCGAAAATTGTAAATTGTCATGCATTGTGGATATGATTATTCAGACAAGACAATGCAGAGTAAAGTGCCCTTGCATAAAATCTCATCAAAACGGGACACAATCAACTTAAATAAATGTAACCAAGATCGTGTTTGACAAGCACAAGATAGATATAGACATCTGTCATTCACCTCTTATGCATTTAAGAGTGATTGTCTGGGGGTTTCTTTTCATCTCATTATTAACAATTTCATTAACTTATAATTGCTTGTTGAAAAAATAGCAAAAAAACAAATAAAGGTTTATTCTGTTACCAACCGAAAGTGGACAAATGTTGGGGGAGATCGCATATATATATATATTTGTATTGTCTTTATAGTAACTTCACACCCACCTACACACCCACTCACACACACACACACTCCCACACACACACATATATTGCTTACAATTACATAGTAATATTTAATGCGTTAAGTATTTTAGAAGTTGACTAGGCTCATAAACTTTACATTGTGAACTGAAACGGCGAGCTGATAAAGTAATTAATTTCAGATATCTGTCTTCACCTCATACAGGGCTCCGGTCCAGCTGCAGTGAGTGGGGGTGGGGATAGGAGTGGGGATGGATATGAATTAGCTTGTCATGGAGATAGACATTGTAAATAGTGTGGCATTTACTGTAACTGATAATCAGTGTTACCTTAAGGATCACTGTACACATTGTAGACACAATACTAGAGAATTCAACATTACATGTTTGTTTCGTTTTTGATCACTGGACCAGGGCACTTATTTCAGCTGTTTAGATCGATGGTATACAGACAGGAGGTCATTGTTTCGAATTCTGGTCAGGTCCCGTTATCGATTTCTTCGTATTTCATTATTTTAATAAATCATTCATAAACAATTCTGTTATGGTTTTTCTCCATAAAGAAATCATTTAACAGAGAACTTAAAAAACCCAGTAAAGTACGTGTTCCAAGCGTTAAAAAAAAGTCTATTAATTTTCAACTCCGAAAAAAGTTTTTTTTATCTCATTTCTTAGGATATTTGATGAGAGTTATTAGATAAATTAATCCACCGCAAAAGGTTTGAGAAACTGATATAACGTTTTAAAGGTTATTGCATATATACATTATGTATCGGTGTTTATGCTGTTAAAAATCGTGATGATTTCAAAATATTTCCGTTATTATATGCATTGTTTCGGTTGTTGTTACACAGTGAAGGGATACATATGTATACATACGCATCGTTTTGTTAATTCAAAAAACATTATGTTTTGAGTATTAAATGTTTGTTACAGGGAACTTTCATGCAAATCAACCGGTTGGACATCAAGTTCCTCGGATGACGACCTACCAACACTACGGACACCTACAAGTACAGAGTCAACGTTAAATTCGAATATTGGAACAACATCAGTTACCGATGATGATGATACCCTTCCCTTGTCCGTGGAGGTTACATTCCACAGTGGGGATACAACCTTTGTGGAGACGTTTCCTAATAACGCAAGCGGCTCGGTAAGTACAAAGTTGATGAATAACAGACCAAAATGGCTGGCATCGCTTAATGTGATGTTTAAGTATCAACGGCAAATTAAATTAGTTAAAAATAGTATGCATATATTATCAAAGGGCCAGTCTTCGGTGCTAATCCTGGTAGCCTATGTGTATTCGATTATACTCTGCATTTGTGTATACGGTTACAAGTCGTGCTTCTCAAGGAATGAAGCCGACTGCAATTTAACCAAAATTCCCATTTAGGTCAACCCCCTCCGAATACACCAAACTCAAACGATGAACACCACTTTATGTCATAAGTTGACATATCTCCTTTGAACTACGAAGCGGTGTTTGATATGCTAGTAATGTACAGATCAGAATGGATGTAAGTACGAATCACCCTTAAAATCAGCGTGGACAGCGAAGTAAAGGGACAGAAACACTAACCTGACCCCTCCCGCTAATAAATTCACGTAGAGCGAGACAGCCCTCTCTTTCCCCACTTCCTCCCCGTTACAATATACTGTTATAGGCATATTCCTGTGTTATCAGTCAGTGATTTATTTTAACTTACAGGCATGCTGTAAAAGCACGTCCAGATTTTTTTCTTTTCTTCTCTTGGTTCATCTCCAATACATAAAGAACAACAGTTACAATTATCTAGTAAAGCTGGAAACCTTAAATGCGGCGATAATGTAACAGTTCTACTGATCGCACAGAAATGGTCATTAATCAATTTATAATGATGTTCTTTGCATCTACAATAAAAAGAATGTATCCTATCGCAGTTGCTTTATGGATTAGGGGATTGATAGGCTGTTATTCGGTAAAATGAATGTAGATCTGGACTGCATGGATTGTTGCACAATATTGAAGCTAAATATGCTTCGTATCAATGGGGCATGCCGAAACTGTTTTTTCTTCTATAAATGACGTGTGTAGTAATATGTAATAAATTTCACATCGTATTTCTGTAAACGATTTGTATTTCCATGTATCATATATCACTCGTAATTCATGATGTATACAAATAACACTTCCACCACAACAAACTAAATCGCGATTTCGATCAAATAACATTGACGCTGAATTTTAATAACAGTGACAATAGTTCAGATTTAACCTTTTAAACCTGGCCCGTGAAACAAAATACGAACTAAATATTCCCCCAGAAATAGCTTAAGTTAATGCAAGAGTATCCGTAATTCTAGAAAGGACGATCATAAAAATAAAGCCTAACTTGCCTTAATGGAGTTTAACTTGCTTAGGTGCTCTGTAACCTAACTGGGACATACTTTCGTGTAGGGAAAGCAAGAACGATTAATAAAGTGACCCAAACCAATGACCGAAGACCAGACGATTTATTACAATATGCCTCATAAAAAAATATTTAACAAGAATTAATCTGTAAATAATATCTATTTTTTTAACAAACACAAAGCACATCAGAATATATTTAGTATTTCTAAAGTATGCTAAATTGAAACGAAACTTTTCCAAATTAATTATTGAACTTTAAATATGCCAGTTTATTAATTTCTTGTTTTATTACTTATTTATTTATGTGGAAGGTTTATTTCACAGCCTTACGTACATTGTTTATGTTTATATTTCTATACAGACAATACTTGAATATGCAGCCGAGAAGATGGAAACATCATGCTCATTTTTGGAAATTACACTGGACTCGACTCATATGAAATTGAAAACAGATGACAGATTAATGGATATATCAACAACTTCGGCGCTCCACGTTTGCGTTTCAAAAACTGCTAACAGGTTTGACAATGACGTTGTCTTTGACAGCATTTATTCGGAATGTTTTTGAAGTTAAATTTAGACAATGATTTTGTTTATATTACACTTAAACAAAGCTCAAAATATGTAACCCTATACTGCGGCGGAAATACGTATACCAATCACAAAACAGGCATTCCAAATGATAAGTCACAAATTCACAATGGGGCAGTGCACAAGGTTTGTATTTCAGTTTTGTGAATTTTGTGAATTATTTTTTTTCTTTACAAAGATATAACATACGTATTCAATTGCAGCGATTCCTTACTTTGTTATTTCCTATTTTTCATACATTAAAATGTCTCTTGTTTTTAGTAAAACCCCTGAAGAACCATGCTTAGATGATGCCATATCTGCATGTCATTTTAAAGATGACACGGAAGTTGCGACTGCCTTGGTTCGACAAGTTCTGTCCAGGTAAGTTTGATTTTTTGTCAGCCTATTTAGCCTGTCCGTCTTTTTTGCTTTGGAATACACAATAATACTAATATATCGTTTAAAATTCTGTCATGACATCCAGTGATAAAATTTTGTGGGGTTTGGTTTAATTTAACTTCATATAGGATGCCTTGAAACATGATATTAAGGTTACTAATTTGCCGTCGGCGGAGAGATGAGTGCGGCATCTTTCGTAAATCAGTCTGACTATCCATATGTCCCTCCGTAGCCAATTACTGCTATATCTTTATCTCAGTACTGGAAAAATATTTTCTCTTATTAACACAACAAATATGGCTAGAAGATTGTATCCTCTTAAGAAGTAATTGAACGATCTTGTTTTCTTCAATTTTCAATGTTCACCGTGAGGGTAAACTGTACATTACCAATTCAGCCACTGTCTCAATGGTTCATCTTTATATTCTCTCAACAGTTAAGTACGTGTTACAACTGTTATATAAGATCACTCTGATAGAGTCAAAGTCAATGCCATAAAGTTAAATAAAGCATGGTATTATATACTGATATTGTAAGGACTGGTGTCAAAGGGCATAGAGAAGATAGGTTTAAGTCATATGTTGAAAGGTCGGAGTCATGAAGGCAAACTTAAAAAGTATCTTAACGTTTCATTTATGTTATTAGGTCCCCCGAACGAGGAGAGTCGAGTGAGCTAGGAGGGATCAGAATGGTCAGTGGTTCTAATTAATGAGTTGTGTCAGCAGAAGCTTTACGTTTCAGTGAGTGTCTGCGGAGAGTCTGTAGTAGTTTATTTGTTTAAGATTAGGCATGCAATTAAAATGTAGAGACACATAACTTGGTTTTTGGGTTCCTAAAAAGTGTCAATTAAAGCATGGAGCGTTAGGGAGAAATGTTGATGGAGAATTACCAGTGTCATGAGAACAAAGGATGGTGTATGTTACATTGGAGATAGGACAGGTTGTGTGTTTGTAATAGAAGGTAGTTTGCATGAGAGAGGATGTAACTATTGGGAGTTGTGGTACGAACGTTGGAGTGACAATATGCGCCCACGAGGTTTCCGATATGTATCTCGAAAAACCTTGGGCGGAATTCAACGAAACTTTACATGAATGTTCGTGTATTGTATGACAGGCGGAGCGCAAGAGTATTTTCCTTTTTCGATCGGTCATGGGACTGGTCAGACAGCATAATTCAGACATTTTCCGATTTTGATTCAATTTGGTATATAGGTGTAGTATGACAATTTTTGTGATTAAACAAAATGGCCGACATTTCCTGACCTCTGATTAGTCGAAATTTAAATATTGTCGGATTTCGATCTTTAGTATGTAGGTGAATCATGGGACAATACTCACTTTTGTATTTCTCTTTATCACTTCCGTAGCTTAGATTTCACATTTCATCAAAATGACCGCCGGTTTTTTTTCTGATTGGTCAAAATTTAAATATTGTCCGATTTGGATGAAATTTAATGCAAAGGTGAAGTATGGCACTACAAACACAACTGTAGTGTTTGTTTTGTGATTAAACAAACAAGCAAACAATCGGTATTTAATCCCCTCACCTACACACTGTTCCTGTATTTCACTCACATTGTCAGCAGTGTCAACTTAACATCTATGTAAATACAGCATCTCTGGTTTTCACAAATCGTTACCAATTACAGAACACGTATTACTAGAATTTGCTCAATGTCTCCAGATCAGGACAAAAATTTGAAAAGACAATTTAATACTCAAATATGATACTTCTGATCAAGTTTTAATTCTTAATAACAAATGTGGGACGATTAAATTTTAACAGAATTCTGTTTATTTCCATAGGCTTGCTAGCGCAACTTTGTTGTTAAGATATCATCCAAATCAAGAATTCAAGAAAAAGAACTCAAACGAGAGGTTTTGGCCATGATTGCTTAAATACCAGGTGATTTGTACTGATAATACAAAACTCTTGTTTTTTAAAGGTTGGATACTTCTGAACCAAAAGCAATAATGGGCGCCTATGTGAAACAATTTCATCAGGGACGGCCTTTAGACATTCAAGATGAAAGTGAAGTTGTGGTTGGAGAAACATCTCCAATCTTTGTCAATCGACATGACTCTTTATTCAGCGACGCTTTCGAGGAGGTAGAGCATTTAGAAAACATCCGATTTCCCATGGAAGTTAATTATTATGGCGAATTTGCACAGGATTATGGGGGACCCAGAAAAGAATTCCTGCACGATATTATCAATCAGATAAAGAAGCGAATGTTGTCGGCGGAAGATGGACTAGTGCGACTCGCTTTCAATGAAGAATTCCTTGCTAGATCAAGATATTTCTACGCTGGAGTATTCATCGGTATGTTAGCCTAAATCTGTAACACAAAACAAAATTCATTTATATACCGGTTTTATGGGTATTCAACAAGCTCATGTGTATCATTGACAACTTATAAATTTATTTTGTATATCGGTGTTAGTTTCTAAAACATTAAGGTCTATATTGATAACAGTGTTTATGATTAATCAGTATAGTTGGTTCTACAAGGTTCATTCTACATGTAATTACAACATGGTAATCACATTAGGACTTGAGCAATAAATAATTACATTTATTTACCCGGTATGCTTGTAGACAACATTTAAAAAGTCTACAATGTTATTTGAAACTGATTTAGGTGGAAAGTGATGATTGCAGATGTACGCATGAAAAATGCCCTCTATCATGTTACCAGTCCATAAAGTAGCTTTAGTTACAATGTTGCAAACTGGAGCTATAAATAAGAATTATTAGCTTAATAGGAAGAGAAAAATATAAAATATGATTTGGCAAAATTTATTGTGATTTCTGGTTATTTGTTTCAGGCTTTTCCATATTTCGCTATATTGACGTTTGGTGACATATAAATCGATTGTAAGGATAACTTTACCTTGGCATTGTATAGTGTATGTGGTTATGATGTGCCAATTGTCAACAATACATTAGTTTGTGTAAACTGATTTCCCTTTTACAAATGTTTAACACTGTTCCTAGTTAAACTTAAGGGTGTTCACTAAGAATTTTAATAGTTCATTTGGTATACATTTGACGCTCTGTCTTGCCAGACCAGGCAATATATTGCTTCATCTCTTCAGTGCAACTTACCGTTTAGTACCAAACCGTTGTCTATATCTAAATCGTGGCCAGATGAGAGTTAAGGTATGTTTGCATTTGTTTTTAAATTAAGGTTTGAGTGCGCTACAAGGAGGACCGTATGCAGAGTTTCTAGTTGGCGTGCTCACTAACACGCCACCAGGTGAGGAAATTGAGCAGCTTAGAAGAGGACTTTCCAGAACTGGAATAGCACAGGTGAATCATAGTTGATCCCGTAATGTCTATGAAACAACCAGGAGTTATACATATTGAAGAAGTCCAATCTGTTTTAGAAATACAAGTTCAGCACACATTTCATCTTCCTGAAACAAAATGAAAAGAACTGCTTTAATTATGCGCCTATGCTTATTTTTCTTTGTTTACACACATTGATATCATTTCACTGAAAGTCTAGAATTATCTTCTTAAAAAATCATAGGTTATTTACAGATATATCTTACACTTTGTGTCAGTTGTGCAAATGCGATTAACGTTCGTTAAAAAAGTGAAAAAATAAAATCGGCACTCGTGATCATTAATAATATCTTACCTGCGCTTTCGAATTATTAATCCAAATCATTATTTCAGCTAATGGCAGCTAAAAGCACCATTAAGTACCTGTTTACACCATCCTCATCTACAACACTGAATGTAAACAAGCTTCTGCAAATCTTCTAATTCGAGCTGTCAGAGGAAGGCAGTAATCGTCGGACTAAAGAAGAAGCGGCATGTCGTGAATTTACACGATATGTTCGTGATGTTTATGGTAAGGCAAATGTGGATAAAAAAAACAAAGGGCGGTTGTATTCACATAGGATTGCCTTACTGTTATTTTATGAAAATTGATCGTACAACGACATGATATTATGTAATACATAGAATGAGGCAAACAGCAAAACGTGGTCTGGTCTTCATTTGCTTAGTCTCACGTATTTGGTGATCATACAAAACCAATTTTTCTGCTTGTTGGAAGTATCTAATTACACATAACACCCTATATGAACCTTAAAAATATACAATGTCGGTGACATTGAAATAATAGCTCTAACTGGGAAAGCAAATCCCTCCATCCCAGAGTCAGGAAAGTACCATTCTTTATCTAACATTCCATCAGGATAGCTTATCGTGTGTAGTGTGCCAACTCCTTCCCTGCCTGTTAAATGTAAAATGCATGCATTTACGTAACCGGAGATGACAAAAATGAAACGGAGAAAGTACAAGTTTGCGGAGCGAGAACAGCTCCATTGAGCGGTGTCGGTTCCATTTTATCAGATTGACCCATATCAATTAGTGGCATTTTAGATTAGAAACATGTCCTATTTTATAAACATAAACTTTAATATTTGAACAAAAGCTTTTCCACTCACTTTTTAAAGCAAAAAAATTGCATATTGTGCTTAATCTATTTTCTCTCACGAGGGAGATCGGATTGTCTCAGTTGAGGGCAAGTATTCTCTGACATAATCACGAGCCGAAGTCGACATGTTACAAAATCTTAGTCCTTGACCACTACATTTAACACTGTAGATATCCGAGTAGGACATGTGAGAAAAGTCCAGTCTCAGGATATCAACAAGGACTGGTTTTCAGGAGATTGTCATCTATTTTAGTTTATCATATAGGATAAAGCTAGTATTTAGTAATATTAAGTTCATTTTGTTTCTTATAACTTTTTAGGAGGAAGAAGACCAGGAGTCACCCTAGAACATATATTGAAGTTTGCTACCGGGGCCTCCTCGATTCCATTGCTCGGATTTACGTTGCAACCAAAGATTGACTTCGCCGACATGATGTTTCCTACTGCCAGTACATGCGTCAATCATATGACAATACCTCTAGAAAATATGTCTAGTGACAACATGGACATGGGTTTTATGAACGACTTTTTCGGACTTGAGTAGAAGCAACAACTTTGCAGCTCATTTTCTACCATAGAGTTTTAATAATTGCCAAATTTGTAGTCTGTCTAACTTTTATAGGTGACATGTCCTCCCATTATTCAATTTTGACTGGTCGGGTGTTGTTAAATGTAACATCATGTAAGGAGAGTCGGGTGAGTTTATGCTGGGGTGCGGCGTGCGTTGGTTTTTGTCAACTTTGTTTTAAACTCTTATTTGCCCTGAACAATCTGCCGTATCTCATCCAAACTTGCCGTGAAATGGAATAGGTGCCAGAAATCACAAGCCAATTACGAGAGCGATTTAGCTCCCATAAAAGATAATTTACGCAGTCCTATACGGGAAATATTTTGGTCCTATATTCTTACTGATGTAAACCTTAATTAATTTTTTTAACCGTACGGATATGAAATGTGCTAATTATTTACGTTTATGCGACAAAAACATTTTGAAAGGTAGACACAAAACAAAGTTATCTTTTTAACAAATGATACATGTTTATAGGTCCGGGCGATGTTGTTTCTAAACTGGTACACCAATTCAAAGATTGTCACCATATCCGACAACTGAGCAATGCATTTAGAACCCGTTGGAAGTCTACTAGAAAACCACGAGTTCTTGTGTTCCATATCAGGTTTCTAAAGCATATGTGAAGGATATAGTTCCTTTTTTATGATAATAAATGTTTTACATCATAAACATAACATTATGATGTACTCGTACGACTTGTTTCACGTTGAAAACAATAGGTAAGTGTTTGTACCTGAGGCCAATCAACATCCATGGTTCATACTGGGAAAGAAATTACATGCTTCACAAAACAATATCATGATTATAGTTTGGCAGTTTTCCTGCCAATAAACATGTATCCCCATATTGTTTACAATGTTTTCACATTGCTTAATATGAATATTGTTCACTATTATGATACGTAACTTGCTTTTACACTGTATTATATGCATACACTAATCAAACCTGGATATTGAAATGAAAGCGTTACCTATAACATAAATATAAGTATAATCTATGAGTATACATTAGCATTGCTAACAAGTTATCTGTCATGTTTACATACGTTTTTTAACCAATGCTATACTTATTACAACCATTTCGGTTTTATTTAAAGAAGCGGTCTATTCAAATCACCCTTTGTCCGTTGTTCGTCTGTCCTTCAATAAACATAACTATGAGAATTTTAAGAAACAAGAAAAAGATAATTTCTCAAATATTGGTGAATGTTTCACATGCTTGAAAGATGTGCATTTGTTATTTTGAGACTGATCAGAAACACAAACACGGCTGCTAGGTAGCCAGCTTGAATTTTGAGTTTTCTAGTTTTTGATGTTCTTATTTCTCAGGAAGTACTTGATAAGTCTGAAATGTCATATGATGTTCTCTTTGGTGTTAATTTGTGCATATTGAATTTTGAACCTGGTAAGGAAAACAAGATCGCCGCTAGGAAGCAATTTTTTATTCTCAATCAATATTTCGAAAGGAACCAGTTCTTAAGTTTTAAACGTAGGTTCCTCGCAGTCATTTTACTGTGCATGATGAAATCTTAGACTGATTGGAAAAAAAACAAGATGTCTTCCTGATAGCCATCTTGGTTTACAGTTACACTTTGTTATCGCTATTTCTCACTGTCAAATCCAGTTGAGTGAAATTGTAAATCAGAAATTACAGCCAGATAGGGGGGGGGGGGGGGGAAAAAAAATAAAAAAAAAAATAAAAAACA
>JAULCA010109967.1:0-16005 GCA_032360845.1 Crassadoma gigantea | reverse complement strand
CATCATATACTCCGACATAAATACAGTGTAATAACACCATCATATACTCCGACATAAATACAGTGTAATAACACCATTATATACTCAGGCTGTTATACAGTGTAATAACACCATCATATACTCAGGCTGTTATACAGTTGAATAAAACCATCACATAATCATGCTGCTATGTAATCACACCATCATATACTCAGGCTGTTATGTAATTCGCAGGAGCTGCCTTATCACGCTCTAACAACTAGTCCTATGTCACCTGGCTAATATCTCCCTTTGTGCCTGCGTGTGCTGGATATGGGTCAGTACATCCAACGGCATTATTTATAGTGCCACCTCATGATCACTTGAACGCTACGGCACAGATACCGCAACATCTACCCCAGACCAACTTATACTTCACCTGGGTTTGTTTGAGTTGTGTGGCCAGGAGAAAAACGACGACTTTGGGGGTCGAACCCCGGCGGCCTGCGTGGAACGCCGGAGTGTTAACCACTGACCAAAACACCATCTTATACTTATTATTGCTTTTTTTACAAGTTGTTTTATCTTTCCAATTCTCTCACAGGCGGACGTACATTTTGAAACAGGAAATGTGGTTTGACAAGGCGAAACAATCAAATAAGGATAGATTTGTTGATGTTTAATGTTGCTCCTGAACTTGGTACTAATTTGTCTTCTGTCAGCCTCATAAGTGTAATTGAATTAAGTACTACAGCCGAAAGGATAAAGATTATATGCAAGAAACAATTTTCATCTACGACGTTAGGGATTTGTCTGTATTAGATCTAACGTCCTCGCAACTGGTGAAGGCACATGAAGGCAGGTCGGAAAGCCTTGAATAAAATATTGTTCAATATTTTTCTCCGAGGATTTCGAACGAACTTACCCATACCTCACACCAGATATAGATTCTTATAGGCAGCAATCGAGGTGTGCCGAAAGCAATAATTCCCAACATCACAAACATTTTATTTCGTATAATTTTGATATGTTTCGTACAACGCAGAAAAGGATGACGCGTTAGGCTTGTCGTGTTTTGTAGTAAATAGTTGAGGCTTTGCCAACTGGACCCACCTCGTTAACTCTGACACGTAACTTGTAAAGAAGGGGTCATACTTATGAAAATGTATGTCCTTGTTGTTTACATATTTATGAACGCTGGTATGTCGCGTTACACTAACCAAGCATATCCACTGATGGATACTTAATGAGTGGTCAGTGAGTAAATGTGTTGACCGGTCCAGCTTTTTTGACACTCCTAACTTAATATTTGTCATTTATTGTCTAAGTGCGTAGTTTCGCTGTATTATATGCTTTAAAAGCAACATGTGGTAAAAAAACCACCTGGATGAAACTGTACATTCAAATCTTACTTATCCCGATGGAGTTTAATTGCAGTAGCTTTCAACGATAAAAAAATACAATAAAAACTACAATATTACAAGAACTTCAGCGTTTACTCCAGTGCACTACGATGTCAACTCCAGTGCACTTCGTTGTTAACTCCAGTTCACTATGATGTTAACTTCAGTGCACTACGATACTTACTCCAGTTCATTTCAGTGTAAACTACAGTGCACTACGATGATAACTCCAGTGCACTACAGTGTTAGCCCAATATAAAAGACTGAACTACATAATTCAATAATTGTTTATAATGAAATGGATTATTGTAAAAGTAAACATTTTTGCGGCATATTTTTTTTCTAGAATAAATAACAGATATATTTATTGAAGGTCACACTCAGATTGATGGCCAAACTTGAACACAGACGACGTGCTTTATATCTTAAACATAATGTGATTATTATGCTCTGATGACATTGTTTTGGCGACACCTACGAAAAAGACTGATTGTTTGTTGTGTTTTGTGTGGTTTTTTTTTACATACATATATAAACTGTTACACAGGTAAGGTTAAAAATTATCCGGCAAACTTTTGGAAAAACCAGATCATGTCTTTTCAGAACAAGTAAAAGAAGTAACATATATTTGAAGTAGTGTAGACAATTAAGAATTAAAATACAGTGTGATGTTTCACCCTCGGTATTCAAGAAGAAGGAGCATGTATATGACGTCACTAGGATGTTTATACACAAACTACTGCCGACCCTTGTATGGAGTATGTCTCATTAAAACAAATGTCATGACTATGTTTTTTTCATTTTTAATCGCTTTACGAAATCTGGTTTCATTGCCTTTTATGAAACCTGCCAAAAAATACACCTGTATTATTTTAGGATGGTCTTAAGTTTTATTTTATTTGCATAAACTTACTATGCTTTAATAATCTGACCAAATATTGCAACGTGTTTGCCTCATCCCCCGCTGCATGCGTTGTTTGGAGTTTTCTATCAGAACGCTATCCTCTGGTCTCCATGCTTCAAAAAGTACCATGTCCAATGCTGTATTAGTACTCTTATGAATGGTTCAAAGAATTATTGTTATTAATATCTTCACAATTGTTAATTCCTGCTTGATCAGTCTTTTTAGTAGTTTATCAATTCCTACAATTAGACGCGTCAAAAGACGACGGGGTTGCTCACTGGCAAATTTAAAAACGGCCGAATGGGAGGACACCCCGCGTGATGGGCTCTATATCCCACCGATGTTTTTTTTTTCCGGGGGAATGAAAAACGACTAAAATACATCATTCTTTTGCTTTTTCCCCTGTGTTCTGTTAAAGTAGCTGACGTTAGCATGTCCTATCTCTACTTTCAACTACATATACTGTTCTTCCAAAGATGGTTTAAACCTGTGTCTTTTTATGCTGGCATATTTATTACATGTAAGCTGAAGTAACATAATTATGACAAGATTTAAAACGTATTTGAGCAGTTTTTCGGATATTTTTACGACATTCACGTTGAACCAATAACATTTAATCGTCAGGATGACGGAGTGTCATAATGTGCCGTTTAAACTCCATATATCATTCCCGCCAGTCTATGAAGTGACATTAATTGTCAGCCAACATAACATTAAAATATATACATCTGAAGCAACAATAATTTCGTTATCGGTTAATGTCACATTTTGAAATTATAACAACCATTACTGCTCATTATACAGAAGATAAAATAGAATATAAACGTCCCCAAGAACGATAAATCTGTTAAGTATTGCTAATTAAGTCAAGTCTGTGTCCAGTGTTACTGTCAGATTTCTTCAGATGTTCTAAAATAAAAGTCTATTTATGAAAAGATTGACTTCTTGAATAAAAAAACAGTTTTTTGGCAGCCGAAAGTTCAATATATTGAGAACCCGTATGACAGTGTCAACCTATGGGGCTCACAGTTGGTACGTTAAGGTAAGAACTGGAACTGAAGATACACTAACAACAGAAGGCAAAAATAAGAATCCTCACACGATTGGTTGTTTGTTTGTGTTAATGGCCCATCGACACCTTTAGGGCATTGACGATTTATTCATTCTAAACAAACATGTGAGTAGCGAAGATAAAATAAAAATAAAAGAAATATTTTTAAAAGCATTCCCATTGTTTTTATAAATAATTCGAATCGTCACACGAAAAGAAGAAAAGAAACCAAACAGAGAAAAGGAAGCATTTTCTGTACAATATGAAAGTGAAATTCAATTAAAAGTGTTTCAGTATTAGAAGCTGGATAACAAAATCATCGACAGACTTAGTTACCCTTTGGCTCAAATTTGATTCCTGAAATATAAGATTTTGGTAAAACTATGAATTATTGTAAAAAATTGCAATTAGAACTATTATTTATAATTAATTGTAGTTTGATATCTATAATCTAAAAACAAATCGCAAACTTAGTGAAGATATATTTACACACAATGTAAATATGGTAACATTGTGTGTTTTAAAATAGATATACTTTAAAAGCAGACGGTTCTAATGATATATCCTGCCTAGGCGCGTGCATATATAACTTATCTTTATATTAGCCGCGATAATTTTGAATTCTGAGATTATAAAAGTTTGTTAGAAATATTACTGAGAAAATGCGTGAATGATCATTTTCAAATTTCAATCTTAGGTTCCCCTTGTTAAACGTTAGGCAGTGTGCTACAACAGGTCAAACAAAAGCTTTGAGGAAAAGGTACCACAAGGTGTTTTTACCGTTCTCATAAAGCATCTATGAAAGATGGTACGAAGGATGGTGTCAACATCCCTCTGGGATTTCTTCTTTTCCTCCTATAGGAACGATTCGAACAATCATTGTTCTATAAAATGTATCGCAAGATGAAACGTACATGTATATTTAAAACCTCTGTTGAAAATGAAATTTCTTCATAAATACCTGATGGTGTTATCATAAATTAGGAAATTTTTGCCCGTTTAAACATTCGCCCTTCGCCTATCAAATCCATTCCGCCCAGTGTTCATTTCGCCTATAAAATCCATTCCGCCCTTCGCCAATAAAATCAATTTCGCCCCGTGTTTATTTCAGCTCTTCGCCCATAAAATCAATTTCGCCCCGTGTTTATTTCAGCCCTTCGCCCATAAAATCAACTTCGCCCCGTGTTCATTTCAACCCTTCGCCCCTTCAATCAATTTCGCCCCGTGTTCATTTCGCCATTTATAATTATTTACTTGTTTATTGAGCTGTTTACTTTTATTCGCTGTCAGGATAAAATTGTTCCTATCACGGAGGGGAAAAAAACTTAAACTTCCCGATATTTATCCAAAAGGAATTCGGTCATGTTGCCGTGGTATGCATTTATATCACACTACAAATTCATCTGAATATGTCCCATCACAATCGCTTTAATATATCATTTATAAAGAATGTCATCACTCTGTGTCGGTTTTACACGGTACAGGGTGTTACGCTATATCATTATTAATAGTACACGTGTTTTACTCGACAAGAAAAAAGCGCAAGTATGTCAAGATGTCAGCGTTGTTTTAACCTTTAAACTAACGAACGAACCAAACGTGTTTGTTTCACTTTTTATATCTGATACAGAGGCCATTGTAATCATAAGGTATAGTATTTGCCAATTAATTATCCACCTGTTCCAAACATCATAAGTAACACAAATACCGTTGCAGAATATCTTTCATCCTAATTATCATAGACATGTAATTCATTATAGAAACAGATATTTGATATAAAGCAACTAACAAGCTCGATTATGAGTTATAAAAAAAAATGCAATGGTTATCCAATTTACTTATATACTCATAACGGTGAATATTTAATGTCGTTTTCCGTGTTAATTGTGTTACTTTTCATAAATGTCATTGCTACAAAACCAAACTCAAAAATGTAGCTTTGGTTCCGGTTTGGTTTTATTTTGCTTGACGTCCTATCAATAGCTAAGACTATTTAAGGACGTTCCTTCATGTGTATGCGTGCTTGCATATGGTTACTGAAGAAAGAGTGTGTTTTTTAATTTGCCTCCTTGTAATAGCGCTGATCTGATGCCGACTTGATAGTGCTATCTCACTGAAATACAATGCCGAAGGCACCAAACACAGCATTCCGCTCGGTTACATTATACTGACAACGGGTGAACCAATTGTTGCCATTACCCTTAATGCTGAATGGTTAGCAGGGAATACAGAAATGTCTTTTGAGGACTTTGGTATGTTCGTGCCAGAACACATAACATATTGCCTTCCTCACCTGGGCGATTGCTTAATATTTAAGCCAAAGGTAAGGTCTTTTAGATTATCGAATCAACTGTGACGAGGAAACAGTATAGATGGGGAAACTAGAATATTACTATCAAGTAAAGGAAGTTCAGGGTCGGAAAATTGTATTCAACACTCTTATACTACAGCTTAGCTTCAATCTTGTTTTTTTTTTCGAAAACGAGTTCAAACAAAATTGATGCAATATAGCCAATCTTCGGTTTCTCTGCCACATACGGAACTACATATAAAAGAAATAAAGTAACTATCTAGAAACAAAAATATCTAACCGGTCTTCGAAACGTTGCGACATGTTTATTACATGAATTGTTTGTGTAGAAAGTAAACATTGATATCACATTTTTCAAAACTAATGAATCTAATTAAAGTTAGGTCTTCGGTGATTTTAAGAAAATAAATTCTGTATAAATACAGCAAAAATAAAAAAGGTGGTCCTTAATCTGTATAATATATCAGAATTTGCAACTGATGGTTTCAGCAAATACCTGTTATTCACTAGTGAATTGAATTCTCGCTGCAGGGTTGCGGTTAACCTCATGGAATAATAGTACACCAACAGTGTCAACCATTTTTTGACGCGTCAAAGTCATTGGAACTACTACATGTACTACGTATTTACAAAGTTCACTACGTCAATGATGAAATCAAATAAAGTATATTTGATTGTACTTCATCGTTAGCTTGCCTGCCCATTGATATTTTGTTCTAGTGATAGGGAAGCTATACAACGATGCACTATCTGTTTTCTTAACACAAATCAAGTAGTGGATTGTAACGGCTTTATATGATATATCTACCATTATTTTTATCACGGTCAAAAAACTGGATTATTTTTTCCAAGAAAAGGGATTTTAGGTTTAAAAAAGCGTTAGCCAACATATGGGTCGACGTACCGTATATTGTTTATATATCCAGGAGGTTTTGGTACACATGATAGTATTGTGCCTGGTTAATTTTATGACACCATTATAAAAGACGTGTCCCTGTCAACTATTCGGTTGTGTACTTATGTACATCAGAATAATTAACCAAATTCGTGATATCAAAAGACCTAGTTCCGAAGAGTAGTTCTATTTATCTTAACACAATCATATTGCAATATCAGCGACCAATCAAGTCTAAAAATGACCTTTATTCGTGAAATATTAACAAATCAACGTGTAACTGCACGAGGTATGACGTCTGACTAATATACTATTCCACTACTTTGAGGGTGTGAGAATCTCGGATTATACAACCAAAAAACCATCTCCTTAGTGTTGGAGATTTCTCTGTTACAAGCTAAAAGTAGGGGAAGATTATTTTTCTCCCATCCTATTATCCTATTAGTTCAGTCACAGCTCAACCAACAGAGTCTGCCATGTTTGTAATGAAAAACACACGTGTGGATTATGAATATCATTTCTGTTGACGTCACACTTACCGGTGACGCGTTTTGATGACGTCAATATTGAACACGTGCAAATAGGCACGAGCTTATATCCCCCTTGCGGTGACAAGCTGATCTTTCCCGGCTAAAGAGGGAGACACTGATGCGAGGGTTGGGAGGAAGGTCCATATTTCAGGTTTCGTGTGGTCGTTCATGATGTAATACGTTTTATTGTGGCGATTCCGGGGGTCACTGTTATTGACTGTGTAGGTAGTTTCTAGTCTAGATTTTGTCCTTGTGTAGTGATAAAAAATACCTTGTTGTTTTTTGCCTAGTGTTATTCCTAAGACACATGCAGAATTTCGCTTTTTATTTTTTCTTTCATTCTATAAATATATCATTAAATTACATCTTAATCGAGCAAAGGAAAATAAAACGAATATGAACCCAAGTGACCCCGTGATAGCTTTCTTTTTCACAAAATTGTTTATATTAAGTTTTTTTTGTGATTAAATATATCACTACATCAACTGCTTTACGAGACCTTCCTTGCATAAGCATTAAACCATAAAGAAAATAAAGAAAGAAAAAAACAACAAAAAACATAGATGCACGTTAAGAAAAGAATGTTTCAGGTGTTTCTGAAAGGGTGAAAACTTCCTGACCACACGTAAAGTTGGTTTGTCACGATTTAATGTCAATTACACTAAACATTTAACTTTATTCTGACATGATTCACCTCGGAAAATCATTTACAGACTCTGACCAGTGAACACGGTCAAATCAGTCACTACGCTGTCCGGTGACCCTTCCCATTTGGTACAGGGTTAAAAGAATCTCTTAACCCCTTGGGATCGATAAGGGGAATATCAACCCGAGAGGGACGATTCTTTAGTTGCCAAACACGAAGCTTTGTCGAGTGTTTGGCCACTCGACGAAGTGGATTTTTCTTTCACCGAATCCGCATGAGGTCATACCTTTTGTCCCAACCTTTCTAAAGTAACATTTATTGTATTTGTGTATCGTTTCTTGTATAAATTTCATTCTTCTGTAATAATAAAGAGGTACCTTATCTTCTTTAAACTTAGATGCTACCCATGATTAACAAAGGTTTTCCCTTAAATTACCCACAAAAGAGACTTAAAAACAGCTTACAGCCTCAATTGTACAAATATGCCGCTAGTATTTATATTAATCGAGAAAAACAATAAGTAAAGGAAAACATTCATCTTCATGTCAATCTTAAGGCCCCTGGTGCCAAACAAAAAGTAAAACTATATTGCAACGTTGCTCAGGTTGCTCTGTTTAGAGTTCTTCTTAAATAGATACAAATTGGTACGAAACCAACCGAAAAACAAGACATCGTGCACTCGGTGCCATGTACTTTGACAGGTTCAGCCTAATTGTGATATACTTCAAAGCAACCATTTCGTCGCCTGATAAATTTTGGTAAAGTGGAATTGGGTCCTGATGAGGACAAAAAAATCATCCACGATAGCCCATAGAAATAAAAAAATGGCTGAAATGTTAATTTATCAATATTGTTTGTGTTCAAAATCCTAATACCGGGACCAGGCCCTTGGTTAGGTAATAATCAGCAGTCTTTCTGCTTGCAGGTAAGGCTGAAATGTTACTATCGATAACAAATGTAACGACCATAGAATTATAATTGTCCTGTGATGGAATTTGATATTTAGGTTACTGTTATTTTCTGACCACACATTAAGTTGTTTTTGTGTCACGATTCAATGTCAGTTTGACTGTGGGTCGACAGCGATCACGTCATCTTAAATAAATCATGTACAGACCCTGAACAGTGGACATGGTCAGTCACGCTGGAGTCTTGTGACTCGTCCCATCTGGTACAGAGAACAGTTAAGTAATAAAAATATCTCTATTTGTTTACATCAGGAGATGTGATTAATAACAGCAGATATGTAGCTGTACAAAGGTAAGATACTGATGTACATAACACATTACCTGTTCATTCTCTTTCTTAATTTGCGACATATATCGGTATATGAAACAGTTACACTAGATTTACATATGTACTATGTACTGTACAATATGGCTGTCACTGTTACCAAGGCATTGTCATTAAAACTAACAATGACTTTTTGCTAAAGACCATAAATGCAAAACACACAAGACAATTATTCAAAATATGGTCAATCTAGTATTTACAAATATGATACAGTTTAAGTTAACTAAATTCAGTAGGAGTGTAATAGCAATCTACAATGCTTTTTAATATCATAGCACTACAACGATTATTAAATGAATATATTTTTTTTGCAACGGTGCAAACTGTGTATTACTGTTACCTATTACTTTTTAGATCAGTTCTTACAATTTTTTACATCATTAACGCCCATAGACTCAACTACGTTTAAATAACAGGCATAATCGGAAATTGAATATCAATAATTCAAAATTTTATTTGCCATTTGATGCATTTGAAACCGATTCAAACTATAAAGACTATCCTTAGATTGAAAATAATCTTAAATGAACCTTTAGGACAAAAAATAAGAAACTTTGACCGTCACATCTCAACATAGCAATATATTACAGACCACATACCTAAATGCCAATAAGAAATGAACATCACATGGACGAAACTGGTGTTTGTAGTTATTATAAAATACAATATGAACTAAGGAGGTGTCATATGTGTCATCCATCATGGTGTCTCCCGTAAAGTAAAAACAAATCATATCAAAGGTTACAATTTTTCGTTTTGAATTAGGCTTAATAAAGGAGAGGATGTTTTTGGGGATGGGCGGGGTGAGGTGGGGTAGTAATGATAGATTAATCGCAATAAAGCAAGGGATAAAACCAAATAGCCGATTGACCAATTACAGTAACAAAACAAACTTTAGGTGTTTTGAAAGGACAGCGCTCCTGACCACACCTAACGATATCCAGAGGTCATGACTTACAGTCAATTAGCCTGAACATTTTAACTGTAGGCTGACACGAAGACAATAACAAATAACAACCCGTTCACCTTAAATACATCATTTACAGTCCCTGAACAGTGGACATCATCGGCCACTAATAAGCTGTCGTGTGAGCTGTTCCATCTGGTGTATGATAGTTAACTCGTAATAAAAACTAGTAATTGTTTGTTTTAGTATTTAATATCAATAACTGTTAGCGCGTTTTGTAAGATTTAATCTTTCTATGTTCCGATGAATTTTGTTTTTGCTCTTAAAATACATGATCATTATAAAACCATAGGTAGGGTTGTTTATAGCATACCGTGTCATAAAGTAATGTACTTATAGGGGGACAAGTGCACGTAGCTCCAAAAAACCGAACTCACAATGAATGTTATTTTGGGGATCCAAGTACACGTTGCATCCCTAATGTCTAATGCATTCTTTATGGTTTTGTTGAACCATCGCTTAACATATATTTTGGGTTATCGGCCTTATTTTCTGCTAGGAAAGGATGGCGCTTAAAATATGTATCGTACAATGAGTTGACTGCAGGTATTCTGATTAGTACAACAGATGCAGCAGGTTGATTTTTTTCCATTTCTGAGTAATCATTTTGATTTGATGTCTATATGTAGGTGTTGTTGTCGTCTCTATTATATTATTGTTCAATAAGCTTGACTCTTTAGGATTTCTATCCTTCTGCAGGCAAAACAAAGGAGAATTCCATTTAAGTTTTGTGTAAATAGTGACCTATACTTGACTTTGTTTTGAGTTTTACCGTAGCGCTACTGGCCTATGCTACTTACGTTGAAAAGCTCCCCAGTGAGGTAGAGCAACAATTTAGCAATTTGAGGTTCATGGTCCGTATTCTGGTCTGACCCCGTTTGATTTTCTCTCTCACAGCACTTCTTTTGTTTCTTTTTAAGAGTTTCATTTGTGTTATTATTTGCATAAAAGTTACATAACAGAGATTGTTTTTTTCTCAGTGATTTGTTATCAAAGCTATTGTCATGCTGGTATTTGTTTTTTAAATATTGTTGGCAGTTGTGCAAGGTTCTCTACTAGTTAATTTATTTGCATGCATTTTGATGTTTTCTTTTCATGTAGTTGATATGAAATTTGATATGTTTAACTTCAACAGCACGTATAGGATGATTTTTACAAATGTTAACTTTCACAACAAGCATTAATTAGCTAAGCAAACAGTTAAATGATTAAGGTTTTTATTTTTGTCGATTAAAATTTAAAAAGCAACAAACAAAGTTTAGTCAAATGGTGCAGTGGGTGGTGCACTTGCATTTCACCGTGAACAGATATGGGGTCACCTGCCCGACCATGTGGGTTTTCTCCGGGTACTCTGGTTTCCTACCGCATTAAGACCCTTCGCGCGCTAGCACTAACAAGAGTGATTAATTTAAGTGAAAATAACTTGTTTTATAATTGTTGTAAAATAAATAAAGTTTTTATATATAACAAAACTTAAAAATGTATTGAAGCATGGGTTAGTTGCCTATATGTAAATATGTGCTTTACAATGTTTAAGTCTTTGCAGTTCATTAACGTTCACCTACTTTGTATTGTAATATAGCCTTTTATTAATATAGATGTCTAGATTGCACTTCTTTCATCTTTGGTTTAGCCGATACTTTTTCCGCGTGGATGTGATTTTCGAAAAAAAACAAATCACTTGACAATAAGTACCAATGCATTACGACCGATCACACCACAAAACCGGAAAAACCAGTAGACAAGTACAAACTGGTTTTGCTGGCCACAAATCACGCCTGCATACCTACCTGTTCGATCAGGCCATAACTGTCTGCTTAGTAATGGCAAGGTAAGATAACAAAGACAGATCGCCAATGTGAAACAGAAATGTTACTTTTTTTTAAATCTGATACTGAAAATTTGCCTATTTCAGATGGGCTACAAACATTGAACTTCTGAAGATATGGCTTTACTGTAATGTAAATTTCAATGGTTATTTGTCTTTTTACGTGTCAATATGTGAACATGTTTTAATGAAAAAAAGGAAGCCCCAAGTAAACATAGAAAAAAAGTGCTAGAAAATTCAGTTGCTCATTTTTCTAATGCATAAAGAGTACAAATTGAGTTTCAAAACGTTTTAAACTTTTTAAATCATTATTGGCATTCCTGTGACATAATACCTGTTGCGAAAAATCATTTGACCACAGGAGAGAAACCATTTACCGCTCCCAAAATACAGGACAGAATAAAATTTAAAAAGCCATATTAAATGCGAATCTTATTTTAATACAGCGTGTTCACGGTACAACTTGTATTATAATCCTATGAAAAAACGCAAAATAAACAAAAGGTATATATATGTAGCGGAACTGCACTGGGTCGATCGTCGGCGACCAGATAGCTCAATTGGTTGAGCATCCGTTTAGAGTTCGGAAGGTCCCAGGTTAGAAACCTGGTCTAGCCGTGTGTTATTTCCTCTCCTGTTACATATGTATATAATTAGCTTTAACACTGAAACTCATTTGACACCCCCTCGCTCCTTCCTTGGGGTAGCGAAAACGAAACCAAAATTTACAGTTAGGGCAAAACGGAAATAATTGATATTTATTGATATTTATATCGCACAAGTAAACAGAATATGTCCCAAAAGCTCATGAATAAATCAATTTTTCATCGACGTGGAAGCCAACAGTGAAACCATTGTATATCATAAAACAAGCATGTGGTATTTGGATTAAAAAATGATGTAATACAGATATGAAAATAAGAAATGTGATCCAAAAGTTCCATGTCCAACTGACGTTAAAGTGAAGAAGAAACAAACCATATGGTCATTTGGTTTCATAAGCGTATTGTTATAAGAGTTATAAGAAACCATGTGCTTCCTTGGTGGAACTTATCGCTGCTGTGTACAAGTATTAAATTCATTTAAAGCATAAATATCAAAGGAAATCTTATTCACTATTTTTAATTATTTTTTTGCAGGCAAGATGTATGTGCGAGCTATCTGATCGTAGCCCTTAAGCCAAGGACATTTGGTGTAGCATAATATATGTTAGATAGCAGATCCGTAATGTTGACAAGAGCTCAGGTTTTGTGTAAATAACAGGTGGTGTTTCCTAGACGACTTCCCTGTAACATAAGATAAACGCTTTCAACCCGGATATCGACTCAACAACTCTACTTGTTGTATCAATCGAGACATGCATGCTATGCCTTCTTTATGTCTATTATTTTATGATTGTTGATCGATAACACGCAAATTTTACTAGATGACAATACAATAAAATAAAATGAAGCATTGCAGTACCATACAAAGATAATATCGAAACTGAAAATAGACACAGAAAGCATTGAAGGAAGATTACGTTTTATTTTGTGTTTAAGGTCTATGCAATTTGTAGTCATACACAGAAAATGTGAATAGAGAGAACAGTACTGCTGAAAAGAAAGAGGAGAATATTAAATAAAGAAAATGTATAAAAAAGGGGGAAAAGAACAATTTCGTTACATTACTAGAATTATTATTTGTATTATTTTGTTGTTTTGTTGTTTTACGGCCCAGCGACAAGTTGAGTCATTCAGGGCCAAACAACAGTGGAAACACAAAACCAAGAAACAAAAGTTTAAATGTGTTAAGATGTCAAAATATATCAATAGCGAACGAATTGTTTATAAACTATATCATATCTTATTATAGAGATTAATTGAATGTAAATTATCATAGAGTGAATGCACAGAAACTGTATCGAATAAACGTTCATATAGTATACATTATAAAATATGTCACGTATTTGTTTGAAATCAGCGCATAGTCGCCCCATGACACCCGATAGGATATAGTAAGTAATATCTTTCCTTGAATCATGAATCACCTATGAAAAACTAGAAATGAGACTATGGGATATCAGGCTTTTAAAGGTTATTCTTGTGTTATCTGAACAGGTCACCTGAAGAGACTGCTACTTCAAAAGGGGACAAATTATACCGCTGAAGAGAGGACAATTAGCGATAATAAACTTTAAATTACCACGTTTCTCATAGACAAACTTTTGTTGGCATCATCATATAAAATCTTTTAGACTTAATGAACTACACACTCCACTGTTAATTGTGAACAGTTAAGTTAAGTTAAGCGAAAAAAATACTATTAAATAACATTTTTATATCATGAAATTATTTGAAAGAGAAGACATAGGAATTCGCCGAAAAAATTTGAATAAAATATTGGTTTACATTCGGTATCCTAGGCCTACAGATTGATTAATTGACGTTTTGCAACGTGATATACAACCACAAATTTCTTTTTTCAGACAGTCCACTACTATATATACTGCAATACTACAATAAGGACAAAAATATATGCATAACAATATGAACTTAACATTCATCTGCAATACGGAACTACAATTGATTGAACAGCGGATTCCTTCATGTCATTTACAGTCATAATATGTCAGCTGTGTAGACGGTTAAGAATATGAAGGGGAGAATATTGCTTCATAAAATGTTGTACTGACCATGTTCACTTCTCGATGAACTGACATTTGTACGTGTTTATGAGAGCAGCTGCCGTCCTCACGATGACCCAGTAACGAGAGTTGTTATGGTTTTCAGTAATATGTATCGCTGGAGGTCACACACGTCTACGGATCTGTCGTTTGTCTACACATTTCCAAATAACTAGGGATCAAATCTTTCTTATGACTGCATTTAGATTTCCAAAAGATAAATGTCATATATATCTGATGAACCTAGTTGGCATATGACATAACTAAAAGATTACATACACGCGACGATTATTAAGGAAAAAAGTCTAAGTGTACCAATGAATATGCAATTTTGCATTTATATAATTTATATATTTGTTTTTCTTTCCACTTCTTTCTACATTTTCTTCGTCATGAAAGACTATATAAAATGTGTCCATCTGACTATGTTATATGTGTGATTTTACCTTACAATAAAAAGCATATCTATGACTCCACAGAGATATTATTGAAAAGTAGTCCCATCACCACTTGATGTCCAACTAAGGGGAAGTATCGTCAATGTTCACTTTGTTGTAAGACAGCGTTACGTTGTTGGTGTTTGCTACAATCTCTTTGTTTTTATGAGTATTGACTTTTACCTCCGGTTTTGTTTTCATTTGTAGACGCTGTGATTTATATCATTTGGAACTTTACTTTGTACTTCTCGTGAAACAGATGCAGAAAATAGTAGTTATAAACGAATTCTCCTGCTAACAGTTGGTTTTGGAATAGATCCCCGGGTGTCATTTCGCTTCCAGTGGTATGGTATCATTGGTATCAAGTATTTAAAGAATATAGAGTCTCAGAAAAAAGGGAAATTATCTTGAAAGTAAAAGCCGAAGAAGTCCTTCATTTAGAATCAGGTTTTATATACTGTATAACATCAAATGTGTGTTGTGTATACGTACAGACCCTAGACTGTTTTTCTTTACAAAAAGTGCGTTGCGTTTCCGTTGCGTTTGCGTTCCATTTGCTTTTCGTTTGCGTTGAATTTACGTTGCGTTTGCGTTGCGTTTGCGTTGGCCGTTGACGATGTGTTTTTAATTAAGAGTTGAAAGTGTATTCAAAGTGCGTTTTACTGGTTATATGTAAGAAAACGATCGATGGGTATGTACGAATATTTTAAGAATATATGTGAGTGCCGAAAGTTGTATATCACAGAAAATAATGTTATATGCATAGTAAAGTATACCAATCAAAAACAAATTGAATATATAAATAAAATCAGATAAATACTAAAATAATCGATCGAAAGTTTAGTAATGACTTATATCTATATTCGAATATTTGGGTAGTGTCGTGTGCTGATTGATGCACGCAAGTCTATTCTTGTACTCGTACTTTAATTGGTCAGTAAAATTACAAGTAGTTAATAATTGAGAAATAAGTTATTAGTGTACTCTAGAAATTGATTTTCCATACTTATATCATTCTGTTCATTTGAATATATGAATTTAATTCAGCTAAATCTACAAGTACTTCCATCACTGCACGCATGGGATTGTTTCGTAATTCCACCAGGGTAGCCTGAAT
>JAULCA010109966.1:15048-30456 GCA_032360845.1 Crassadoma gigantea | reverse complement strand
CACAGACTAAGGGAGGTAACCAAATTAATGTCAATATCGTTACCTTGTGTTTCTTATAACCAAATGATACTGACAAAATTGTGCTTTTTTTCTTTTTTCTTTACATTTTCTTCAGAAGTTAATAATGCAATACCCATATTTCACCTTGAAAGCAAACAATGGCTGAGGAGGTGACTTTAATATTTAACAAGAATTCCGGTACATGATACGCTAGTCCGATGTTGAATGATCAGTTTGCCACAAAAGGCCATAAGTTTATAAATTTTGGAGAGATAAGCTTGGTTTCTAAGGTTGGACAAATTTAATAACCAAGATTATCTGCCAGGAATCTACAAACTTATGGTTGTTTGTTCATTAGTGCTCTATAAGTCGACTTATTTTGTACGGCTGAATGCGCAGCTTCGAAGGAAGATTTATTTTACCTACAATCTTGAACAGATTTGCTAACCAATAGTATCTGCCCGCAATGTATGGAGGTATGGGCATTTGTTGAATTGACAAAATGGTGTACGTAACGAAAGCATATTGCACTTGGAGAAGGGAAAGGGTCTATTATCTGATTAATGCAATATAGGTTTGATTTTGAGTCTACAACTCCAACCACTGAGCCACAATTTATTCCATAATTAAAATACTTCGCATATTACTCAAGTTTTTGAGCGGAAACTGCTACAGCAATTTTACAATGGGCCATAACTCGGTAAATAACCAATGAATAATTTTGGATATTAAACTTGTCTGAGCTTTAATGGCAATGAACCATCCTATGAAGTTTGCAATAAATCCATTCAAAATTACTCAAATTATTGAGCAAATTGTTTTTACCTGGGCGGGCACACATTGGTTTTTGAAAAACCAATGTGTGCCTGCCCACGCAAAAACATAATACGTCCATTTTTCTGACGGGTGTATAAAAAGATGAATTGTCTGGTTGGATTTCTGCATCTTTTAAACTTTATTGGCTACTTAGGACTATTATTTGAAAACAGCTAGTGATGATACAGCTGTGCTTTATTAAATCAGTTTTTTTTAAAATATGAAGTAGTAATTTGACTCCATTTTTGTTATGCATTACAGTCTTTCAACGCCACCAAACCATTCTTGGCTCATTATCATTGACCGATTATGTTATGAAAAGTTTCACCTGGTATCTAATTAACGATTTAAAATTATATAAGGAAATGCTATTATATTCAATAGATATTCAGTTCAGACTTTCTTTTTTTCAAGTTTTTCAGTTATACATATATATATACTGGTATATAATAAATGTTGTAACAAAACACATAGAACAAATTGAAAATAGGAAATACTGTAGAAACAAGTGTCTTAAACACTTATGTAAATCTATCACCTTATCATAAACTGCAAAATATATTCAGGATAGAGAACATATTGTTATCAATGAAAAAATATACAATAACACAATCAGTGACGATAGATATTTATAGAGTTAAATATGTCAAAGTTTTATACAAACAAAATTCTGTCAGTTGTTCCTGTGAGTATTGTGATAAGTACGAAACTTCACAGAAAAATTTGCTACAACAATTAACAAAGCTGTGTACTCACTCTCGGGTTGTGAACCGCTCACATCTGTGAAGGGGAATTCTGATTAGGCTACCATGAGTTACAACAAAGATGGCTCCCTAAATATGGGGGAAAAAAGAAAAAAAATCAATTTAAATTGAATGAATAACAATAACATCAACTTTGAATGAAAAACAGACAGGATTGCTTTATGTTTGGTAATTCACCAATAAAGTACAAATAAATGCAGACCTAATCCAAATTAGCTTTAACTTATTCACCCCTAAAGACACATTTTAACTCTTCCAATTTAAAGGTTGGATAAGTTCATTATTAAATTTCAGGGGTGAATGAAATAAAAAAAAGACATAACAAACAATAGAAATGAAGTTTTCCTTACCATTTTCCATTTCATGTTTTGACTGTTCTGTGTTTTGACTGTGTTTTGGCTGTTCTGTGTTTTGACTGTTCTGTGTTTTGACTGTTCTGTGTTTTGACTGTTCTGTGTTTTATAAATTGTCCCTGTGCCTTGTTTGTTTATTCTAAGCATCTCTACTAGTTTGTGGTTTCTATAACATACTCACCACTTGTTTGTCTAAAACCAGTGTTTTGACTGGCTTGTGGTGGCCATTGGGCACCACTTTTATTTCCTCAAGAAGACAGGTATCCTTGATGTCCGGGATGGTGGTGATTTTACGGATGTTGCCGGTATCCGTGGCTAGGAATATGACTTTGTATGAGTGGTGTTTCCCCTCCACGTAATCCACCACTACATGTGTCCACCTGTATAAAAAACACAAAGTCAATTTTCCAACATGTGATCTAAACAATGCAAATTAAATAGGAACAACATACAAGAAAACTGGCCTTTATTTCATGTTTAGTTTCAATTATATTGATTTCACCTGCCTTTTGATTCAAAACATTTCTACCATTACTCTCAAGCAGTTCTTCTCTCTTTCAACTGTCGCCAAAACAGGCTGTATGAAAACTTATGGATATGAGAAGATTTTACATTGTACATAGCATTTTAGTTTCCTTCCATCTTACCACAAGAGAGAATTTCTCTTTATCTCAATCAGTAGAACAGAAGACCGGGAAGCTGGGTGTCACTGGTTCGATCCTTTAGGTGGAATTATCACATTACTCTCTTTCCTGTTACTTATGTATTTTGTCTTGATTCAAGACAGATTTATACAACGTTTGGCCATTACCTTCATCTTATATCACTAGATAGAGTGTTAAACCTTTGAACCCTACCTTCCAACCCGAGGGAGCTACACATACCATGATCCCTATCACTTCACTCTCTCCGACTGACCCCAACTTTATTTTTATTCCTACCAGAGGTAGCTACACAACTTCTATGATGATCAATCCTTGACACCTACTTTTTTGTCTGGCCTGTCTAGGGTACCTGTAGGTGCACCTTTAGTTCTATCCCACTAGAGGGAGCCACACAACCCCTGAGCCTTAGTGCTATCTGACAAGAGGGAGCTACCTAACCCCTATCTGACCTACCTTTCATTCTGCCCCACTAGAGCAGGCTGTATGGTGGTGGGCTGCACTGCGAGGTCCATCATCTGGAACTCCTGGGCATTCATTATCTGTTGTTCAGCTTTGTTCAGTAGACTGTCGTCTGCTGTCCTCTTGTTAGTTGTGTCATCAGGAGGGCACTGTAAAATACAACAGAGAAATACATCTGAATTCTGAACCTCGTTGTTCATATATATCCTAGCTATGTCCAATGAAGTGATCGAAAGTCAATTAAAGTGATTGAAAACCAATTGAAGGTTCCAACTTGAAAGGATACCATTGTTTTTTAATATTTTCTTCCCAGCATGACAAGACATATTTTCATAGTTTGATCAATCGTAGTTAGTGTCTTGTTATAAAACGCAACAACAGTATACCACAACTTCTAAGCAAGAGGGGAAATTCACTTCTAACATTTTAAATAATGATGGTATCTAATCAGTCATCTTTGTTTTTGATAATAAACTGTGTATGGTAACAATATAAATGCTTTCCTCTATCATGGAAGTGTCATCATTAATCTGAACATGTAATCTGACATTTTTTACCAGTAGAAAGTTTTACCTACCTCTATGAGTGGGTGGAGATTTTCGTAGGGTTCCCACACGGACCGATCGTTTTGTTGGTATTTGTAAGGCCCTGTCAGAGCCGTGTGGAATGCTGTCATATTAAACATACAAATAGCTGACCCTGCTATACTGTTCCTGAAATATCAATTTTGACAACATGCAAAGACAGAAAATAATGTTTCAAGTTCCAAATGAGGGAGAACTATTTATGGCATATATCCTGTATTCCTTATGTATTCAAAGTCTGACCTACATGGAGTAGAAACTCTGGTTTGTATTTTGTGGAAAAATTTAAAACATGACAAGTTTTCCGAAAGAAGTTTTTTTTTGCTATAAAGTCGGTTTCTGAATTCCCATAAATTTGAAATTTAAATTAACACTGCATCAATATTGATTCATTTTTTATTATTTTACTGTATAACAAAAAAATTGTCACATAATATATACTCTGAATTTTTAGTTATTTTTTTTAGTTGTGGTTACAAAATGATCAAATAATAACTTACATTGGGGTAGTAAAAATAGCATAAAGGAATTTATCTCCATTGTCTGTTGTCAATAAATGTGTGGCCTGAACTTCATCAAAATAGAATGGGTAGTCCCCGGACAGAGAACAGTTCATCCTGGCTTTATGGTAAGTGGTGAATTTATCCTCCAACACCACATTTCCTCCCCTGTCAGTCTAAATACCAACCACAAAACTTTTAAATGTGATTTACAAATTTTGTATATTAATCATATTTTGAAAACAATTTTTAATTTTATACAACATATTTCCTACAGAATGCTACATATATTTTTTCTTAGATTTAAAAAAATATGAAAATTTGATCAAAATTTCTGTTATGAAGGTTTGAATACCCCAGTAATTAAACATTTGTTTAAACAACCCTCTGATTAAAGAGAACTGTAAGATCTAATTGTTTTATACATAATCTGGAGTAATATCCACATTTTTTTTTAGTGCTGAAAAATAATTTCTAATTGGTGCTGATGTCAATTTATACATGTATGTGCAACTTCTTGGTTGTGCTACATGAATCTTTTTACAATCAGAGGAAAATGTGTAGAAATATCTGTGCTAATATTCTTACCTTACAGATTCTAGCTACTCTAGAATAAATTCTCTGAAAAAAAAAAAAAAAAATATTCCTATGTTAGACTGGGATATAAATGATAGAAGAATGTCATTTCTTAAGGAACATATTTTCCGACAAAATTGGTGGCAGTATAATGAGTGGCAATATATCAAGGTTACATTGTAAATCTCAAATTGGCATCCCTCAGCAATAACATTGACAGTAGACCAAAAATACACTAGATTCAATTTACAAAAAAAAAAAAAATGAAGAAATAAAATTTGTTGTTAAATTAAATTTACACTGGCACATTTTACACTGACACAATATACAAATGAGATTAGCTCAGATACTTACTTTACCACAATTAATATACTCTACTGCAACTTCCCGGAAGAAAAAGTAAACAAAATCTCCTATTTCATAGGAGCTTATAAAATCTGGCTCTGAAACAGACAGAAAAACAAACAATCAGAATAGGAATTCTAAAAGGAAATGATAAAAGTAACTGTTTAGGAGAAAACTCTTTCTCGGTTCCCTTATACTATGCCAATTATATAAATTTAAGATTTGGTTGAAATTAGAATTAATTAGAAGAAATGAAAAGTAAACTTTTTCTTGCAAGTATTCAAGTGTAAAATATGCATATACATTGCCCTCTGATTAAACAAATTCCTGTGTAATTTGGAAACCTGCATGAACTGGACCTTTCCGCTAGGTGCTCTATACTTACCCTATATACATTTAAACCAGATAAGTATTATCTAGTAATCTGTATAAAACGTCTGTTTAGTTGCATCCTAAATATACATATATACATCTCATAACCGGCCTAAACCAGACCTTCTTTTCATTCAGCTTCAGAAGTCACTTTGCATATATATATAAATAATTGAATGAAAAACTCAATTTCAAATGATTTCTATATGTATCAAATTCAGATTAGACTTATTTCATATTTTTGGTAGGAGAATTTATTATACCATTGAGCCATTTAGAATTTGCCAATGTTCTAAGCTGCGATCTGTCACCGTAGATTCTATAAATAAGGGATTCTCGGCCTGTGATGTCGACAGGCGTTGAACTGTAGAAGTTGCCATCTGTCGTCATCAGAGATGTGGAGTTTTCGTTAGGATTCAGTGGACAGAATCCAATACCACCCTCTTCTTGTGTAATGTTACTGAGATCTTCAGGCTGCACAAAGGATGTTGAGTAAAATATTTATAAGAGTTATCTCCCTTCATACATCAACTACCAACACTACAGAATTATACTTGTTAATAAGAATTTTTTTGTTTTATTTTTTAAGCCAATTCTCTTACCTCACTTGCTAATTCTAATATTTAGAGAATAATTACTTCAGTTATACTTTTACAGATGGTTTAGTTTATGTTACATTAACTTAAAATCGTCATAAAAATGAAAGTCCTCCACTGTTTCAGATTGTGAAACTTGATGCTAGATATTCAGATGTCATTATACAATATGTGTATTCCTCTGTTGCAGACATGGGTGTCAGCACACACATTTAACTTCACACGACTTACTTGTCGCCAGGTACAGATGGGTTTATATGAGTTGGTCCCACATGTGATCACTTGGTCCTCGTGAACTAGCAGGACCCGAACAAAGTTATAACATTCGCTCTGAAATACACAAGTCATACTGGTACATGTAAGAATAACAAACAAGATGTAATTTGTTAAATTACCATACTAACGTATGCTGTAGATGAGGTAATAGTGGAGTATGGAAGAGGTTTTTATATATGCATGGGAAAAATGGGATAAGCCAAGGTCAAATGGTATTAAACAATGAGTTTTTATCTCCCTCCCACTTCAGTTATAACTAATATGGTGTAAGTTGAGTCAATCTCCCCAATGATTGTTTTTAAAAGTCATCTTTTTTCACCCCTTTAATCTTGGATATATATATTCATATGACCTTAAATCTTAACCTGCCTCAAAAACACATACCTGTCCCACTACACCATGGTTTTGGTTAAGGATCCCTGTCCCACTACAACATGGTTTTGGTTAAGGATTCCTGTCCCACTACAACATGGTTTTGGTTAAGGATCACTGTCCCACAACACCGTGGTTTTGGTTAAGGATCCCTGTCCCACTACAACGTGGTTTTGGTTAAGGATCACTGTCCCACTACAACATGGTTTTGGTTAAGGATTCCTGTCCTACTACACCATGGTTTTGGTTAAGGATCCCTGTCCCACTACAGCATGGTTTTGGTTAAGGATCACTGTCCCACTACACCATGGTTTTGGTTAAGGATTCCTGTCCAACTACACCATGGTTTTGGTTAAGGATCACTGTCCCACTACACCATGGTTTTGGTTAAGGATCACTGTCCCACTACACCATGGTTTTGGTTAAGGATCACTGTCCCACTACAACATGGTTTTGGTAAAGGATTCCTATCCCACTACACCATGGTTTTGGTTAAGGATCCCTGTCCCACTACACCGTGGTTTTGGTTAAGGATTCCTGTCCCACTACACCATGGTTTTGGTTAAGGATCACTGTCCCACTACAACATGGTTTTGGTTAAGGATTCCTGTCCTACCATGGTTTTGGTTAAGGATCACTGTCCCACTACACTGTGGTTTTGGTTAAGGATCCCTGTCCCGCTACACCATGGTTTTGGTTAAGGATTCCTATCCCACTACAACGTGGTTTTGGTTAAGGATCACTGTCCAACTACACCATGGTTTTGGTTAAGGATCCCTGTCCAACTACACCATGGTTTTGGTTAAGGATTCCTATCCCACTACAACGTGGTTTTGGTTAAGGATCACTGTCCTACTACAACATGGTTTTGGTTAAGGATTCCTGTCCCACTACACCATGGTTTTGGTTAAGGATTCCTGTCCCACTACACAGTGGTTTTGGTAAAGGATCCCTTTCCCACTACAACATGGTTTTGGTTAAGGATTCCTGTCCCGATACACCGTCGTTTTGGTTAAGGATCCCTGTCCCACTACGCCGTGGTTTTTCCTATATACAGTAGTCTCCTTTTCACTTCCATTTGGATGTAACTTTAGAACTATTGGGCCACTGGCCACTTCTGATAACCAGGGAGCTAAGTCGGTCTGAGAAAATGTATAACAATCTAAAGTCCAGGGTTGGAACCCTAATCTAGCCAAGCTGTATTTCACACTCAAATCTCCACTGTTGGTTATATTCTATTTAATTTATCTTTAATATTTCTCATAAATGTCTCGTAAGGTGTTGTTTTCTTTTTAGAAATGATTTATCAAAGCTATAGTTATGCTGAGAGCAACAGTTTCGAACACTTAGGTACAGTTTTTGGCCATTGTATAGGGATCCTTAAATTCAGATTGATCAATCGGTTTTGAAGAAACATTTCACAACTTGTTTAGGGATAGACAAATGGTTTGACTGACAGATAGTACATAATAAACCTACTTGCTCACTGTTGTGTAGAAGGGGGCAGAAACAGGTTAAAAGCTTGTTTTATTTGGTTGGTTTTTTATTCTTTCAGAAAACTAATCTAAGAGGCCTTGGCTGATGACGTAAAGGAAATTGTAGATTTGCCACCTTCTTTAGTCAGTGTTGATTTAAAAGATACGGAGGAGTCCCGGACAGGAACCTCTCCGCAGATACAGGATGGGTTTGGTTATCTGGTACAAACTCCGATACTGACTCTGATACTGACAGATCAGGAAAAATATCAAACCACTGTAGGGAGCAATCAGTAGTTGCCTCCGTGGGGAGCATTCATTATCTACAGGTGTTGAGTGCCAACAGGATTTTCCTACATCTCCACTGTAACTTTAGCTACTTTTTGAACACTGATTTAAAAATAAGTGTATCAACATTGCTGACAGATGCTAAAAACAGAAGTGCCAATATGTGTTCAGGAGTTTAAAATCAGAACCAAACTTACCGGATCCACCCCCTTATTGTTGCACAGCATACGTGTTTCCTCTGTAGATCTCCATTCCACTGCTTGTATGACTGTCAGATTATCCAAACTCACCCGGAACAACACACCCCTGTGTCAAATTATGAGTTCATAAAATGATGACTGATTGTTCTCTGTATAGCATAATTTCTTTAATCCAAACTTTGATAATCCAGTAAACTACATGTAGTTTAGAATAAATAAACTTATCAAGTTAAAATCTTTTTTTGCATTTCGGGGTTTTCCAGCTCCCCTGAGTTTGGAAAAGATTATGTCTCAAAATCAATTCTCATGATTTTTATCTACACTTTTATATTACAGGTAGAAATTTAAAATGTATTTTAAAAGAAAATAAAAATCTTGCATCTCTCCAGAATTGAGATATTTGTGAGAACCAATACTACAGCGTTAAACAAGAAAGGGTTCCAAAAGTGTAGTAGGTGTATACCTGGCACCCACTAGGAGCTGGTCCCTTGGCATATCTACGGTCAACTGTACGTAACCTTCTAGGTCATCATTGTGGAAAATGTAGAAAACTTGCTGCATGCTCGACAATTCTGAAAAAATACAGTGGAAAAGAAAGGTCAGAATAAAACAGAAATTTAGACTACATATATCCTCACCAAACCTACATAACCATGCAAAACAAGCATACTGAGTACTGCTAAAGTAATACATGTCCCCTACTGGCCCCGCTAGCTATTTGTATTAATAGTATCGGAGACCTTGACCTCAACTCAACAACCCTGAAACTCAAACTTGTACAAGATATTATGGTCCTTTGTATATGGTGTCAAATTTGATCAAAGTCCCTCAAGGAATGAAGCTGCTAGAGTGCTGACAAGGATTTTCTAAAACTAGTCAAGGTGACCTTGACCCAACAACCCTGAAACTTGAACTTGTCCAGGAGATATTATGGTCCTCAGTAATTGTGTCAAATTTGATCAAAATCCCTCAAGGGATGAAACCACTAGAGTGCTGACAAAGATTTTTTTAAATTGTAACGATGACCTTGACCTTGAACCAACAATCATGAACCACTAACTTGTCCTAGATATTAGGGTCCTTTGTAAATGTATGAAGTTTGATCAAAATCCCTCAAGGAATGAAGCCGCTAGAATGCTGACAAACACTGGTGTTACCTACGTATGTACGTACACAGACAGACAGAGTGGAAAACTATAGTCCCCCCTGGATTCATGGGTAGGAGACTAATAAAATGGCTGAATACTCAGGTGATATGGTTGACATGTTACAAAAGTATCTAGCCTTTATCTTCTTCTTGGAGGAGAGCCACATTATAATTATTGCCATGACTAAAATAGACTTCAATAGGATTCGTCAGTTTGGAAATATGCTATATCAAATTTTACAGCTTGACAAAGGAACCAGTCAGTTGTGAAACAATGACACATTCAATATATACCCAGGGTACATTGTTTGTGTGAAAATTAAAAGTTTGATATTATGATTGATATAGATTTTTGTTTTATCTATTTAGGTGTAAAATATGCTATTTTCTTTGTAAAAGTTTGAAACTTTATGGTATGCTATAGAAATGATATAGCTTGGGTTTATTGCAATTAAATTTTACAGAACATTGAACAATGAATAAATTGTTTACTAATAATGAAACAAAAATGTATGTTCTATGTCTAAATGCCAATAGTTTTCAGGAAAATAGTGTAATTTATGAATATCATCTGCCAAGAAACAGATATATCCCTTAAACCACATCACCTTTTTAAACCAACTGTTGTCGAAATTTCACAACAGATATATATTTATATACTACTATTGATTTCAATTTTAAACTTACAAATACAATATATTACAGCACAAGAGGTAGGAGCTAGGAGAGTTACAGAAATGTATGAAGTCGGCATAAAGTAGCCACCAAAAGTACAGTATCAGCTCCTTCAGCACCTTGACAGTCCCACCTCTCCACCTGGCTGGTTCAGTAAATCTCCAGACACCAGCCACATGAGTATAGGGTATAAACTCAGAGTTGACAGGCATAATGATATGTTCAACACCATCTTTCTTAGATTACTCCAAAAAAAAATTTTATGACATCAAAAAACCATTGATTCTTTGAGATGGGACTCGGTTAATGTTGTAGATAGATTTAAAATGTGTCATTTTTCTGGAAACACATCATAAATCTGCACACAGATGAGCGATGGTAAATAACAGTTCAGGATGGGGGTATGATTGACTCTTTCATTTCATATGACATAAATTCGTGTTTTTGATGAATTAAATGTGAACGACACTGGCCTGATTATCCTCATTTCAATGGTATTTACAGCGGCTATCAATTTATTTACAAACCAGGAAAATAACATTGAAAGCCATTTTACTAAGTTCTTTAGGGTCAAATAATGATAGGTATGACAAATCATGAATGCTTGTAAATATATAAGTGAAAGGAAGGGGTTTCTTTATGAAGTCAACTATATCTGTAACAAACTCCAGGACACATTTAAATCAATGAGCTTATCACTGGCAAAGTTTCTTACAAGAGATTGATGTCAATTAAAGAGCTGACTTTCCAATAGGACACAAAATGTTACTTTTTTCATTTTTATTTCCTATAGTTTCACGCTATAATATAGAAAATAATAACAATAAAACATTTGTGGGCCAACAAATTGATCAAGTATCATTTGAATGAAAAAATATATTTTGACAGATTAATCCTACATTTTTTAATTTAAACACCCGCCAAATTTCTTTCCTGGCTCAAGGAAGGGACAAATAGTGATTAGAGGTTGCTGTTCTCGGGAATATGTTGTTGACAGAATAAGTGTTTGTAATATTTAAACAATTTTCAGTTTTAGTTTAAAATTTAATATCTAAATCATGAATGGTCTTTTTCTTTATCATCTTAATTTACATATCTTTTTTTAAAAATTAGTAATAAATGGGCTTAATAACTCTAAACGGGGAGAGCATGACCACCAGTTTTTTAATATTAATTTTTAATAAGATTTGAAGAGTCTCTGCCCCATGCAAGCTGTTCCAGTTTGGCACTCTCAAAAAATATAGATGGACAGCCAAATGGCCACAACATGGTGTTTTTTAAACATCAAATACTGAGACACCTTTTATCATATAAGTTTGATATCAAAGAAATTCTCCAAAATTCCTCCACAGTGCCACTGAGCAGGCCCACAGGGAAACCTGATTGGTAAAAAGATTAGCAGCCCAGTTCCCAAATATTGTGGTAGTTTTACAAAACAAAAATGTCATGGTTTACAAAGATAAGTGGATTACTGGCAGATAGCTATGTAAACTCTCCTGGAGTCTCATGTTATAGTTTATAAAAGTCAGTTAGATTGGTATCGCACTTACAACCGACCTCGTAGCCACTGTTGATAGGGGGCCACACTGACAATAACTGGACAGTGTGTTTAACCCTGAGGTATGTTTTTATCAATAGATTACATATATGTTGTATCTTCCAGCTCCTGTACTCTAATGATACCTGGTGAGACCATGTTGAGGTATCAGGGATGGATAAAAGAAAGGGTTTTTGTGTTAATGGGGCCTAATAATCAGCACTGCTACAACCCCCCCCCCACACACACACACACACACACACACACACACACACACACACACACACACACACACAAATATATGTGTGACCAGTACAAGAAAAAAAAATTAGACTGTAATTTACTAAACTTTTGCCTGCATTTACTATTGTAGTTGAACTTCATCAGCGATTTGCAAAGATTTCCATTCATGAAATGATGACAAATGACTTATCTTTCACCTCTCCTTTTATATGTGCTTTACTATTCATTTTTGAGATATTTCAATTCAAAATTGTCTTTCCTCACAAATTAAACAAGAAAATATTAATCTCAAAAAATAGAAATGATTTACAAGACAAGAAGAGGTAAAGAAGTGTCTTTCTATTTCTCTCCCTAAATCTTTTTGGTAGTGATTTATGGCAGGAGTCAATTTTAAATTGGAAAAAAAAACTTGAGAAATGAAGCTTAAATCAATATATGTGGATCCCTTCCCCCACTCCGTTTTCTGGATCTGCACCCAAAGCACTGTTTTAGGATTGTCTGCCCACCTAAGTTAAGCATCACTCAGAAAGCCAACTAGTGACATGTAAGTCTAGGAATTTCTGTATTAAACAATTATTGGGAAATTTGTAGACAGCTTGAACAGATTAATCCCAAAAGTAAGTGGCTGCCTACAAAACAACAAGCAATGGTAGAGAGCCAGACTATAGAGGACACAGGTGGGGGTCAGCTGGCACGGTTAATCTCCGCCCATACAGCATTATACCTATACATACATCTACGATCATTAAGTAGATTTCAGGCGGGAACTTAACATAATAACGAAGAGTTTGGCACAAACAATAAGTTTTCTTTCCAAAGTCAATTGGTTAAAAACCATGAAGATATCTAGAACTGGAAAGTCAGTCATTCACAGCAAAAGTTGTATGAAATAATAGACTCTTCATTGGAGTTGAAGGGTGACTCAGTTTCAAGTCTTATATCGTTGTACATAAATAACTTTATATTATACAAAAAGATGAATATAATGAAGAACAGGGGACAGAAATAGAAGATTTAAAATGATGTTAAAATTGTTGAATAAAAAAAAAAATCTAGGTGTGTCCCCGGTAGGTCAAGGAAAAACTGTAAAGAAACCCAGTGCATGCTTGGAACTTGGACAACTAAGGTTTCAGATTCCCCTCACATCTTCTCAGTGACACTGAAGAGCACCATTGCCAACACTAATGGGACCTCTGCCTTTTTTATTATCACTTTTCCATGCCTTTTTAATGGTGGCCTTGTTTTTGATGGTATCTGTGTGTGATTAGCCTATTGTCAGAAAATTGTGATTGGAAGGGTTATGTCGTCCCTGTATACTCAAATTGAGACGATTCAGTTTGATAGCACTGTGATAGCACATGTTGTCATGTGATGCTAATTTGTTGTTCAGACATAACACCCCAAACAACAAGAAGCCTTAATAGCTCACCTCATATTTCATTTTCAATTTAAAACATACAGGTTTATCAAAGGAGAACAAGAAATAAAGTTGCAAGAAGAACTGCATGTAAATCTGTTTTGGTGGGTAAGACACCAAGAAAATGAGTTTCCATGTTATGTCCCTAGGAGTTAGCCTCCAAGGATTGGTCTGGACCTCCAGGGATTGGTCTGGACCTCCAGGGATTGGTCTGGACCTCCCTTTGGGGAGGGTCTTTTCCCAAAGATACTCTAGAACATGTTTGGATAAAATTCCTTCATCGGTACAGAAGGAGAACGATCTTAAATGTTTTCCTACATTTACCCTAATAGGCCCCACCCATCTGCCACAAAGAAGGGGCCCACATACCTCAGTTTAAACAAAATTTATTATTTTGTCCCTAAGCATGCTTCAGACTTCTATTTGGTTTAAAGCCCTTCACTTGTATAGTAGGAGAAAAAATTTCCTCTACTTCCCCTATTGGGCCCCACTCCTCTGCTCCCAGAGGGGCCACACCTTCTGTTTATACAAACTTGAGGCTCCTTTGTCAAAAGATGCTCTGCTCTAGAACAAATTTCCATACCCTTTGTTTATACAAAACTTAGAATCCTTTTGCTAATGAAGCACCAGACCAAATTCAGTCAAAATCCTCTACACCGTTAAGGACTAGTAGCGCTTTAAAGGAAAAAGTTTCTGGATGCTGGATGCCGGATGTTACGTTATGACATATGCTCACGTTTTCATGTAAACATTTATGTAAAAAAAAAATTCACATGTTTAACATACAACTTTGAAATTCATATTATGCTATATAAATTCAGTTTTTTTTTCATATAGTTCTTATAACATAAGGAAATTTCTCTACCAATTAGACAATCACTTGTATCCAGTACTAATTATCACCTTGAAATATTGTAAATCCACAATCAATGATTGGTTCATACGAATTCAAATTCTATGAATGTGTCCCTTTTGAAACAAATTTTGTTTTTGCCCCAGTGCCCTTGGATCTTTATTGTGATAAAATAATGTTTCAAATGAAGAAATTTTGAGATCGCATTTCAGGCTGGTGGTTGGTACATCCTGGTTTAGCTCCGATTTAAAAACGGGACAATTTTCTCACCCAGGCCGATCTGTACCAGTTGTGTGAGAGTGTTCACGCCTTTTTACTTTTTCCTATAATTAGCCTGCCTTTCAGATAAAATCAGCTGATTATCAGGCAGAAAATTGTACTTTTGAGTTGAGTAGAGCAGTTTTCAACTCTGGATCAGGTTATGAATAATGATGTTAATATTTTCACACCAAAAATATTTACAACTTTACAATTTGTTTTTTCAACTTTGAATGGAAGTGGATACAAAATAATTAAAAGTTTAAAAAACAAACTTAACACTTATCCCGATATGAAAAATAATTAAATGTTTAAAAATCTATGAAACTGTGAAAAGATTTGTGTTAAAAGTTTTTGTTGTCTGTCCTACCTTCACTAAAATCGTGAGACAAATTGATTTGTTGGATTTGAATTAATTTAAAATTTAAACTTAGAACCAATCTCTGTGAATGCTGAATACTTGGCTGTAGTAAACCCCTTTGATTTTTCACCATGACATTATGTGTTGTACAATATATATATACATTAATATGTCCCTGCTGTCATTTCCTATTAAACCACTCAATGTCAATATATTTCAGCGGGGGGGGGGGGGGGGGGGGGGGGGGGGGGGGGGGGGGGGGGGGGGGGGGGGGGG
>JAULCA010109855.1:0-16008 GCA_032360845.1 Crassadoma gigantea | reverse complement strand
TTTATGTGTTTGTCCCATCTGAGGTTGTTCTGTAGTGTTATGCCCAGGTATTTGCTTGTATCTACATGTTTTAGTATGTGGCTGTGGAGTTTATAGTTGTGGTGTATTGTTTTAGGTGCAATGCTCATGATGTTGCATTTGTCTGGGTGGAATTTCATTAGCCAATCCTGTTCCCATCTTCCTGCATTGTTTCTAAGACAATTTTAGCAAAGGTCCTTCTTCTGGGAGAACAAGGTTTGGTTTGCAAGTATATGTAAACGCATTGGAAATGAGAATAAGAAGTTTGTCAGTGGCCTATAATATACGTAAATTTATAGTAAATAGCTCAGTAAATAAAGAAATTATTCTTATACCCGATACAAAATATATAATGATATAAACAAATGTCTCTTCAGTAAAAACAACATAAATATATATATACTTGAATTAATATAAATTTAGTCTGATTCTGATAAGATTGAGTTCGTTTCTGCCCGTTCCTGCCCATTTCTGTCCGATCCATATGAATATAATACTCTTAATTTGTAGCAATTCATTATCAATTATATCTTATACCTGATACAAAATATAGGATGATATCACGGAATTATATTAAGTCTGTGATAATATAAATAAAGGTCTCATCCATAAAAACGACATAACTGTTAAATATATGTATGTTTCTTGAATATAATTTAGTCCGATTATGCCCGAATCATGTAATTGCAAATCCTTTCATCAAATATATGTTATACCCGATCATAATACTTAATATATATATATATATATATATTAAATTGAGTCCGTTTCTGCCCGTTCCTGTCCGTTCCTGTAAATCGTCTGACCGGTTTTCACTCTACCCTTTTCCGGGGCGTTCGATTCGATAGACGGTTTAGAGTGCAAGCCACAATCCGAGTAGGTCATGAGTTGCTGAATCGAATACAACCAACATCGAGGCGAAAGGAAAATGGCCGAGAAAGTCACTAGGTATCGCCAAAAAACTGTTACCGATGCCGAAACCAAACAAAGAAAAAGGCAATGGGCATTGGATAACCCTGTTATAAAGCTTGGTAAACAGCACAGTAGGTGGGAAGATTTTAAAGAAGAGATCAGTTGCTCAACAAACGAAAACGCGGCGAAGATTCTTCTGGATAAGTGAGTGTGTCAGGCTGTCAACTGTTCGCAGTTACTTTTATGTGAATGGTTGGGATGGCAGATGGCACCTATACGATGTAATTATTGCCTACATGTAATAAGTGTCCAGCAAAAAAAAGTTTTTGGAAACTTACACGTTTCTTTCACGTCTGTTTTGTCAGTTTCAGTGGGGCCCCTTGAGGGGTAATTTCGGACTTCTTGGTGTACAGACATTACGGCATTATTTTACACGTGGTTGTAGTTTTATCACGGAATTAAATTAGTTTGCTATTTATGTCTGTGGTTTTAATGACAGTGTTTTGAAATAAAATAAAGGTTTTCATAACATCAATAAGTACATGTCATCGCAAGGCCCATCAGACACTTATAATTTATGTAATTCTCCTACACCTAACACGTTAGAGCTACAATGTGTAGTAGAAGGGGGATTTCTGTTGAATATGTGTAAATCCCAGATATAGTGGGTATGATAATGTACTTCGTGTTGTGTTTAATTTTGTGATCACATATCAATGATATGCCAGACACCCATTCCTCATTATCCCTCTTCCACCATGTTCTTTTCCCATCAGGCGGGATATTAGATATGTAACACTCTGATTCCTGAAGAGGAAAAACACACGGCCAGACCGAGATTCAAACCCAGGACCTTCTGAACTCTAGATGGATACCAATTGAGCTACCTGGTCGCTGATGATCGACCCAGTCCAGTTCCGCTACAGAGAAATTAAAATCAGTATATTAGAAATGACAGTTCCAGTATTTAATAATGATATTAAATATCTACAGTGTTAACAAAAATAACCATTGTAGAAATGTTGTCACCATTGTAGAATATGGATATTAATATCAAAGTTTGTATTAAATAACAAGTAATGATATATAAAATATATTTCATAATGGAATGGATTTGTAAGGGTAAACCAGAAAGCCTTTCTAGATAAATACCATAATTCATATATCACAAACTGATTATCCCCATCCCCTGCCCTTGACATTAATTGCCAATCTACCAGTTACACCTTTGCTTTTACACTCACTGGTCAAGTTCCTATATATGTATTTCCCCCTAAATCTGAAAAAACTACCAAATATGCATTGTGAGACATCCATCAGGCATCTCCAATGCTAAATGGCCTATTTCCTACTTAACAGGGAGAAACATATAAACTGTACTCAGTCCTGTGTCGGCTTCATCCCTGTTTCTCCACACTAAAACAATATTTTAAACTATAAAATCAGCTGTTCTTTATGCTGGCTGTCAAGGCATGCACAAACTAACATGTGACAACTCTACCCATGGCCCTATACCTGGTCTCTCAGCCATCCAAATCTACCCACAGCCCTATACCTGGTCTCTCAGGCCCTATACCTGGTCTCTCAGGCCATCTGACTCTACACATGGCCCTATACCTGGGCTCTCATGCCATCCAACTCTACCCATGGCCCTATACCTGGTCTCTCATGCCATCCAAATCTACCCACGGCCCTATACCTGGTCTCTCAGGTCATCCGACTCTACCCATGGCCCTATACCTGGTCTCTCAGGCCATCCGACTCTACCCATGGCCCTATACCTGGTCTCTCAGGCCATCCAAATCTACCCACGACCCTATACCTGGTCTCTTAGGCCAACTCTACCCATGGCCCTATACCTGGTCTCTCAGGCCCTATACCTGGTCTCTCAGGCCATCCGACTCTACCCACGGCCCTATACCCCAGGTCTCTCGGGCCATCCAACTTTACCCACGGCCCTATACCTGGTCTCTCAGGCCATCCGACTCTACCCATGGCCCTATACCTGGTCTCTCAGGCCAACTTGACCCATGGCCCTATACCCCAGGTCTCTCAGGCCCTATACCTGGTCTCTAAGGCCATTCGACTCTACCCATGGCCCTATACCTGGTCTCTGCTTATACTATAAACTATCAGTGGCTTTAACAATTTATATGTATCAATATGCCATACCATTTATTCACTACTATTATCTTTACACAAATTAAATAGTATGAAATTGAAAAAGGCACGATCCTGCGAGATAATGCACTATAATTAAGTGGAAAAAAACAAAACTTTTCGATGTCCACTCAACAAACAGTTATTGAATTTATAAATAATATCACTATCATTATGTATAAATTAACCCTAATAATTAACTTACACCTTCTTAATTGCACTGGTGGATGAGGTGGAGGTCGTCCACGAGGCAGGTCTCCACCTTCAAGCCTCGTTCACTGACTCGTCTCTGTCAGTTGGACCTCTGTATTCTCCTCATTATCTGTAGGGCAAGCGCCCATAGCGTGGGGGGTTGAGGCTGCCCCATCATCATTGGAATAAGCGTCCACCCTCTGGTTGATGTTGAAGGGACATCGGCAGATTCAACATAAATTTGTCATCTGGGATGGCAAATGTCACAGAGGTAGTACTTACAGCCTTAAATGTTGTCGAAAACAATGTATTCTTTTTCAATCTTTAACATTGCATAGTACTCAGATTTGAAGCAAAAGTATTTCTTAATTTTGCCATTTAGCGCTTAATTTATGGTATAAAGTCAAGGTCACATAAAGAAAGGTAAATGTTACCCACAGGTATTTGTTTCTGCCAATAAAAATAGTCATGAGAAACTACTAACTGTTACTCATGAAATTAGTCATTTTTATTGACAGAAACAAATGCCTGTGAAGTGACCCTGCATGATCCTGCACAAGTGTACTTCAGACATTGTAACAAACCCCTGTGGTCTATTGTAATATCGTGAAGCATATCAAAAACAGAATGTTTTACATTGTCTATTTTTGTGTTTTATAAATTGCACCACGAAGAACATGTTGTTAAATTAGCTGGAATTATCGAAAAATTGGCGGGAACTTACAGAGCGAGTGCCCGTTAGGTTTCTGAGAACGAGGCCCCCGGAAGGATCTGTTCAAATTGTTACTTTCGCTTTCAATTTTACTGTGATTGACGTATACTTCGTCTCTCATTCAAAACAAAGACGAATAATTTTTCAAAGAAAGTTTGAAGTTAGACCTATTGCTTGTGGATAGATAAAGACTGAAATAATTATCCGAGTTCTTCTCGCAGTCCGTTGTTTAATTTTCCGGATCGACTATCCGGGTTTAAAATTAGAATATGCTATAAATAAACATGGCGGCGGGGAAGGACGGGACTCCAAATCCCGATATAAAACGCCGACGAGGGCGACCAAGAACTAGCCCAGTTGAGCCAAATAGACCATTAACGCAAGCTGTTTCAAGTAAAAAGAAAAAGTTTCAATGCCAAATAATGCTTGGAAGCGATGTTGATCGTGAAAGGTTGAATTCGGTCAAAGCAACACAAAAGTTGGAAAGCACCGCCGATGTTATTCATTTCCTTTTGGACCGGTAATGGCTATTTTGGTTGTATATTTCTCAGCCATGGCTCAGGGGTTCGTTACAAATATCTGAAAACACACCTGTTTTACTGATTTGGGTCTAAGTACACATAAACTGACACGTTAATGCTTATATGTGTGCTGTGACCATAGGCCTATCATACATGTGTTTGTTCCAGACATTTGTAACGAATCCCTGTGGTCAAACCGTTGGCGGGTTGATGGATTTTTTCATATAAATATGTGTTTCATTAAACTTATATAATCTGTTACAGAAGGTATATAGTGATACTAATCATGCTCCAAGACCCAATTATTAAATATAGAAATAATATGTTGTTTTTTGAGATGCAACTTTCCCAATTTGAAGAAAGTCGCTTGATACGGTGGTCACATGGGACTTTATGGTGGCCTACACATTTTAGTGTGAAGGTTCATTAGCAGAAAGACATCCTCATCAGAGTGGCAGATTGATTTTACATATATCCTTCCTGAAGGAGATGTATCTGTTGACTAGTTCCCTGTCATCAAACATGCATCCGAGAACCCCACAGCAATGTTCCGTTGTGAAAGCTATCAGATTATAAGTGTTTCTCAGAATTTTACATGACATGCATATGTCTCAAACCCATTTAGGGAAGCTTACAGGTTAAGTTTGAGATTCCTCTGACCCTGACACCAGACTTACACATTCTGACTGATAGATGTCTGGTGTACATCCATATCTGTCATCATGTCTAAGTCTGGTGTCGGTGCCAAATGAATCTCGGTGCTAAGAGAAGGAGCCCAGTGAAAACTTTCATCTTGACAATAAATTCTGTACTATTAACTTGAAGTATACCGATTAATTTCCCTCTAAAACTGTGAAAACTTGCATTGTCTGACATATATATTGTATGGAGGATGACTTTCATGGTGATATGTTTTTACAAAAGGAACAAAAACATTACATGTGTAGTAGAACTGGACAGTCTAGAGGTCAAGTGTTGGCGACTAGCTATATAGGTAGCTCTAGATCTATTGGTAGAGCGTCCGCTCGAGTTGGAAGGGTCCCAGGTTCAAACCCTGGTCTGGCAGTGTATTTTTCCTCTCCTGTTACCATGGTGCCTGTGATTAACCCTTGTTTCAAGCATTTGGAGTATGCTAAAGGCAAGGGGATATGTACCCGAACCAGGGGGTTGTAAATAATAGTTGTGTCCCTGGGGACAAAATCTAAGAAAGAGGAGGAATGTAGCAGAACTGGACTGGGTTGATCATTGGCGACTTAGGTAGCTAAATTGGTAGAGCATGCACATCTGTCTAGAGCTTGAAGGATCCTGTGCATTTTTCTTCTCCTGTTATACATGTATTACATGTATGGTCATGTAATTTTTTTTTTTTTTTATTTTCAGTTATGAAAAACGGTCCCAAGGTCCATTATCTACTGGGAGAAATCGAAGGTAAGTTTATATCGTAGAATACGAAAGTACTTATGGTAATTTTTACCATAATTTTTTACAAAATGTTTTGTTAAAAGATATAGATACTGTATTTTTCTTGATTTGTGGGCCAGATCATGAAACAAAGACTGGAATAAAATAAGTTAACTAGTAGTGGTAAGGAATACTATTCCACATTAAGGACATCTTTTATTAATCTTTTAATTATCAGTCAATAGATGTTTTAATGTATTGAATATTAATGCAGATACACAAAGAATTCTTCTTTGAGGTCATTTATTTTCATATGATGCAAATAATATCAGTATATTTGAGATATTTCTATATTTGACAGCAAAGGGAAGTAATTTGGTATCTTTACATAATCATGGTATACACCTTATATATTTACTTGATAATCAAAGTCATTGATTTCTTGTTAACAAGCTCATATCTCCAACCCTTTTACCCCTAGGTAACTTTAGTAGACTCGACCGTGCATTGATCTGGATAAGTCCATTATGGTCTACAGTGGTGAAAGGGTAAAACTTAAATCATCTGGATTAATTTAGATCAAATAAAAAAGTTTTGTTTCTTTTTTTATCTGAAAGAAAAGGAGATACCATAAGATAGGCAACTTGTTATTAAAACAGAGCAAAGCTAACAAATGAGTATTGCAGTATTGAAGTCCAAATGCTTAACTTCAAGCTCAGCTACAAATGGCAGATTGCTTCTAAGAAAATATCCCCGGCCCGCCCCAAAATCATCAAGAAGTTTTTGATGATTATGGGGCTTGCCGGCCGGCCGGCCGGGGATATATTGCCAAAAGACGAGGCCCTTACTGGCCTGTCATTGTTCTATTTTTGGCTTTGAAAATCTAACATTCCTTGGATTTATTAGATTGTACTTAATACAGTGTACATGTGTATATATTGGTTTTTATCCCCACTTTCACCAAAACGGGGGATATTAATTTGGGTTTGTCCGTCTGTCTGTCTGTCTCACTTCGTTTCCATGCAATAACTACAACAAATGTTGACTGATTTCCTTCAAATTTAGTCAGAAATTCTAAAATGTTTTAAGGGCTTGGCCAAGTTGATGACCACTTTCCGAAGACCCCATTTGGCAGAGTTATGGTCCCTTAAATATTGAAAACGTCATTGTCTGCCGTTTCTATTCATTTACTCCCACAAATGTCATCGGATTGTCTTCAAACTTAGTAACAAGATTCAACGCATTAAAGGGCTCGGCCAAGTTTGACAACCACTTTAATTGAACTCCATATGGCAGTCATTATCTGCAGTTTCCTCTCAATAACTCTAGTAAATATTAGATAGGGCTTTTTTTTCTTCGAGTTTCAAGCTATATATTATGTATCAACAGCATTATACTGTCATGTTTAAACCTGGCCTCAATTAATGTCCTGAAAGCAGGGGATATAAATTCCACGATTTGGTTGTTCAGTGAAGCATTGTGCTAGCCAGCAGTCAATAATTACGTACTCAAAATGCAGAAGAATACTTTGAAGGAAATATGAGACAATCTGTTAGATAGTGTGCAAAAAATATGTCCTGCATTATGCATGTTTTGAATATGAAATTATTCTCTTTTAACAGAAAGAATACACCAGCAGAACTGGATGACTACACATTCTACTGCAAGTCCTGTGGATCGGATGATATAGAAATAGTAGTGAAGGATGATGTACCCCCACAACAGATGCCAGCATCATCAACCAACTGTGTCAGGGTGAAAAGCGAATTTGAAGATAATACTGAACGTATCATCGAACCAATGAGTGACAGCAATGCAGCTGAAAATACAGATAATATGACACCTCGGCCAACAGCCCTAGTGTGTAATGCATCCATTACCAGGGGTAGAAATATGATAAACAGTGAAAATGATGTTACTATTCCGTACAAAAAGCGCAGAAAGAGAACATTTCAAAGGACAGTTGATGAAACTGATGAAATAGCTACTGCAACAAAATCTCTAACAGAGACTGATAAATCGGAGAAGAAACGGAAACTAAAGCTGTCAGCTGCAAACGTTTCATTGAAGAACAGTGATGAAAAGATAGATGATAGCAAAAGTGGCAATGGAAAATTAGAGGATAACAAAGAGAGCGATGAGGAAGATAGCGGTCGCCGACGCAGTACAAGACTAAAAGGAAAAGATCGCATTTCATTCATGAAGATGATTGAATTGGACATAAGTGATGAAGATTTAGACAACAGTGAAGATGATCTCGACGATGAGGATGATATCGATGAAGATATTGATGAAGATGATGAAATTGAATTAGAAAGTGAAAATGGTGAGACAGCAAAGAAGAAACAAAGAATTATTTCGGGGAAGGAGAAAATCGATCCTGACTTTGACCCAGAATCAGATCAGGAAAGTGTGAAAGAAGAACTTGGTGATGAACTCGGTGTAGAGGAAAGTGTTGAAGACAACATTAAACCAAAAGGGAAGAGGGGTCGCAAAAAGAAGGGGCTTGGGGATGAGAAAGATACAGAGAGCTTCTGGAAAGTCAAAGGGAAGCCTAAACTCACTCTACTGGAGAAAGAGGCTAAAAGGAAAGAAATTGAGAGAAAGAAGGAACGGAAGAGCCAACTGAAGGAGCTGCGAGCCATTCACAGGAGTGCTGTCCAAAAATGCCAGGATGTGACTGTAAAGTTAGAGGACCATGAGGACAAGTACGAACTGACAATGTTCACCTCAAAAAGTCAAAAAGATAGAAATCTAGATTTTGAACATAAATCCTACTACAGGTATACATGTAAGCTGTGTGACGGCCAGTTCAACGCGACAGATAAAGCCTCAATGGAAAACCACATCAAGCTTCATCAACAAGGTCAGTTGACCTGTGTCGATTGTGGTGTGACATTCAGCAAGCCTCTAGTGTTGTTTCACCATAGAATCGACAACCACATAGAGAAATTCTACACCTGCGAGTTCTGTGCCGAACAATTCTACACACAAAGAAGTCTTAAAATACACTTGGCCAAAAAGCATGACCAGAAACCATTTAAGTGTCCCAAGTGTCTGGAGTACTTCAGCTGCCGTGCTGATAAGAAGAAGCATGTTACTGTGGCACATCCTGAACTTGCTGCTCAGTGTGAAAAGTGTGGGGAATTTTTCTTTGGTCAAGAGAGACTGCAGTGTCATGTGAGAGGTATGAAGTGTAAAGCTAGGTCGAACACCGAGGGCAACAAGATCCCATGTGAGGTGTGTGGAAAGACAGTTCTTAGGTCAGGGATGAAGAAACACATGGACACAATACATCTGAAAATCCACAGCCACAAGTGTGAAATCTGTTCCTTCACCACTAACTCAACTCAGTCCATCAAACACCACAGGATGAGGCACACAGGTAAGGTTTGATGTACATTCGTACAATTATCTCCCCTTCCACGTTTCAGGATACTTCTGTCACCCTCAAGAGAATGACAGATAGCATGTAAAAACAACACTATGATGCTACAGGTACAATCAGATTGCATCACAATCAGCTTTTTGATGTGGATGTCATGTGCAAATCAGAATTAAAAAGCAGACTGCAGATTTACAAATGTTAAAAAACTATTATTTTCAAACAAAGAACTGGAGTGCCGGGGAAAAATAAAATCATCTCCTTTCTTGATGGTTTGATAATCCTCAACCCCTGAGATGATTATTTCGTTGTCTTAACTGAACATTAGCTAACACTTGGCCATGGGTTAGACAACCAAAAACATCACCTCTTGGATTGGGGATTCCGATGTCTCACCCTCAAGGCAAGGTATGCTTCTCTGTAAATAGTCACCACAAAAACATTCCTCCTCCTAATGGTGATTACAGGTAATTATTTACATTTGCTTTGCAGTGTCACTATGTAAACCAAGTAAGTTCCGTTTCGGGTCATAGCACTATGAACTGAAATTAGTTGCGCATGTGAGATCAGTGTAAACAAACAATGCAAGTCGGGTTTGAGTCTCGTTCGAACGAGAATTTGTAGAAAACCGTAGTGACTGTATTTATTCACATTAAATAATGATCAGACTGAATAATGTTATACACGGAATCGAACAAACGTGCTTCTAAATTGAATAAGCCAGTGCCATCAACAAAGAAATAAGCTTTCAATCACTCACTGTTCGCTATAATGTGAGCCCTTGTGAGTGCCGGAATGTCCCGTATCGTCTTAGAAGTTAGAACCGTCTGAAATCATTGTCATCAAGCTGACACAATATATCTGGAGAAAGACGAAGTACCCCTATAAAGTGTAGTCGACCAGCTATTACATGCATGCATTCAGGATCACATGCAACTCAATTATTAAACAGCCGTTGACCCGATTTCAACAGACCACTGCACGCTGACATTTTACCATGACAACCGCATTACGTTTTTTTAGATTCAGGGGACACGCTTCCGCAATGTGACGTAATAAACACACGATGCAATTTAACGCTTTAACAATTATGAAAGTGTTGTTTGACTGCACTTTGAAACAAAGACAGTACAAAAGATGAAAAGGTTTGCAATGATTCATGGTAAAATTCTTTTATGCAATAGCTGTTTTCCACAGACTTTATTTCAATGTCCCTGTTCCAGGAGAAAGCGTGTGAAAAGTTTCCGTTGCAGGAATGGGAGCATTTGCCATAGGCTGTTCCACCAATTCAATGTTCCGAAAGCTCCTTGAGATGTTTTTTGTTTCATTTTCTGTCATAATTATTGTTCTTGTGTACGGTAATTAGGCGGGGAAATGTAAATATAAGCATTAAACTGCATTCGGTTTCAGGTTATAGGCCATATGAACGCCCATTGCATTACAGGAAAATAAAACATTTTCCTGTAATGCAGTGGGCGTTCATATGACCTATAACCCGAAACTGAATGCAGTTTAATGCTTAAACAATCAGTGTTCATCCCCAACACCACAGGATGGAAAGCAAACGTAAGGTTTTATACACAGGTTCTGGACACACTACTGGTAATATGATGTGTATAAATTTATATATAGATCTATACCTCTTTTCAAAGGTAAATCTATAGTCCTTGAATGAATTTGAAAAGTAAACATGTGAAAATTTATCTTGACCTGGTATTCATATCTAGTAAAGTGGATTTTACATTATGTACTGTACTGTAATAACTGAGGATTTAGCATACTAACAACATATGTCATTTACTTTTCCAGGTATCCACCCAATTAAATGTCAGCTCTGCGACTTTTCCTGTGTCCAGGACTACCAGCTAAAGAGTCACATGCGGACACATACCGGGGAGAAGCCATACAAGTGTGACCAGTGTAATTACGCCTCAGCCTGGAACGTCCAGCTCAAGGAGCATCGGAAGGCACACGATAGTGATACACAGAGTACTTGTGACATATGCAACATCACATTTAAACATGACCGCGGCATCACCCTTCACATGAAGAAGTTTCACTCTAACCAAGAAAGTCAGGAGAAGTCCAGTGCTTACCCCGAGATTCCCAATAGTCAAATAGTGCATCCTATTCAGAAAATTGATCACAGACTCGACCAGAAGATTATTGTGATTCGATCACCACAGGTGGATGGTGTCGCTGGTACGAACCCGGTCTCTCACAAAGAGCAAGACGCTAGACATAAAGAGTTAGGCCCAAAACGAAAACATTCTACTCAGTATGTGGCTATGAAACCAACTGAATACAAAACTAATTTGGCTGGGGCATCAGCACAGGCAGAATACCACTCGCCAGTACAAACAGACTACCATTCTCCTGAACAGGTCGAGTTTAAAACCCCTCAAAAAGTAGAATACCATTCGCCTGAGCATGTGGAGTACCACTTGCCAAAACAGACTGAGCTAGATTCTAAAGAGATGGAGTATGGTATTAGTCATACTGAGTATGTGTCTACGAGTGATCAGCCGTATTCGGAAGTCCATGTTGATTACTCCCCCGCACGTAGCGGGTATAGTTCCACACAGACAGAGTATATAGTACATATATCTTGTCAGCCCGACTACATGCCCGCAGAGCAGGTGGTCACTACCACAAACAATGCATGAAGTCTTAAATACACTATTAGATACATATAAATAATTTTGCCTTGCATTTTTGTTACATGTAGTATTCAAAGGACTTGAAAAATTGTTTTAAAGATTTGACAGATATGATGGGAACAATGTTTTTGTTCTTTTAAAAAATGTCTCCCTTACAGTTTCTTTTTGGATCTTGGTTAATGCATAATATTGTATTGTTGTATTGGGATTTTGTTTATGGCTGAATGTTAAAGAAAGAGAATGGGGCATGACTTCTGCTACCATGTTTTTTTACTAATGTATAGACATAAGGGAATAACTATACAACAACTTAAAAAAAATTATATATGAATGAATGCCTATGTTCTGTGCCTGAGCTGCACCAACGTAATGCTGAATATCAACAGGGTTACATGCATAAACAAACTAATATGACTGAAAGTTAAATTATATATCAAGAAAAGAATCACTATTGGTGCATGCGTAGTAAGTCGTAGTTATTCCCCCTTGACCACACTTACACGTTAGGTTGAGTACATTAATTCAAGTAATGTAAAAGGTATCTAAGGTTGCATATTACTTCGTAGGTTTGATATCACTTATATTTATGGTTGGGAAAATTTTGTTGTGTTTCAGACAATAGTAATGAATTTTTCTGTTCCAGAAAACAGAATATTCAAATGTTTAAGGTGACGTACGGGATTCAATTTGTAAAAGCTATAAGATACAATGTATATTATCTCCTTTGCTGATCTTTATCTGTAGTTTTGTTCAGTAGGTATGCCAACAAGTACAACTGTGATCTATATTTAATTCAGAACTGTATTTGATCATACATGAGTTATAATTTGGATAAGAAATTGAAAGTACATACAATTTTAATACAAGTATTACAGTTTTAATTCAAAATACATGTACATATATACATTTTTAATACAAAATAACGTTAATACATATTTATATTATGAACAAAAAATAGATTTGATGCTAGTACAATTTTACCATGAATAAGATTGAAGATTTCTTTTATGAGAATAAAGAGAATTATTCAACTTAGTACTGGTATTTTGCTTCAATGAAAAGAATATGCAGTGAAACCTGACTTTATAGACATGATTGAAAAAAATAGGGTCATCAGGATTTTTCAAAATCATATATTTGGAATTTTGTTTTATGAGAGTGGGTGGCTAATTTAACAAATTACTGATCACAAAAATGATCTAGCATATATTGTTAGGTCTTTTAAATAGTTTGGTTTTCATACCTGCCTATGAATTTGAAAGGATGTATATATATAGTTGCTTTGGTTTTCAATGTATCAATCTGTTTTCATCTGGATGGAGTGCATTCAATTGAGATAAAATTGTTAGGATTTGAGGTAAAAACTTAGGTTGGCAGCTGTGGTACATGAAACATACAATGTACACATAAGGTTTTTGGGGCTTAATATCTGATATCGATGTGTGGTCCTAAAGAACTTATTTCTGGACCATCGAATTATCTAGGTCCTTTAATTTTCATATGGATGAAGTCTGGTTTCACTGCATCAAAAAGTTTTTAGTTCACATGTACTATACATGTATGTCTAAGCCTATATGCCATGATGCAGTATCCATCTGTCTGGCAACACTTGTCCTTTTGACAACTTCTTTTGAAGAATGAAGAAACCAAAATGTATGATGCTTGTCCTGTAGTATGACAGGATAAAACCAAGGGTTATCACATTGGTTAACTAAAATAACCCACTTTGAAATTTACAGGGTTCAGATATATTAAACCTTAGCCAGATGTTTTTTTAGCTCAACTTGCCCAAAGGGCCATGTAAGCTTATGCCATACTTTTTAAAACTTTAACAATCTTCTAAATTTCCAAAAGGCTGGTGTCATAATGTTTTGTCAGTAGGTACTTTGGATGGAGTGCTATGAAATTTCCTCATTAAAACAACCTTGGCCTACTTTCAAGTCAAAGGGGTCAAATATGTTAAAACTTTAACAATCTTCTAAATTTCCAAAAGGCTGGTGTCATGATATTTTGCCAGTAGGTAACTGGGATTGAGTGCTGTAAACTTTCCTCATCAAATTAACCTTGACCTACTTCCAAGGTCACAGGAGTCAAATATATTTAAAACTTCAAACAACAATATCCAAAGAACCATCTGGACTAGAGTCATGATAATTGGTATATTATGAAGACCATTTATTAAATTACAGTAATGAGGTCAAAGGTCAATTTTAAGTGCTAGTTGGGGGTCAAACATTAACATTGGTTAACAGCTTTAGCAATCTTTTGCTCAAGTTTCATAAGGCCTAGGGTCATCATATCTTGCCAATAGGTACCTGAGATGGAGTACTATAAAATTTCCTCATTAAAATAACATTGACCTACTTACTTCAAACAACAATATCCTAGGAACCATAAGGACTAGAGTCATGTTACTTGAGTATGTTATGTAGACAAGCAGTGCACATGTTTTTCTTTATTACGGAAATGAGGTCTAACGTCAGCTTTAAATTCAAGTGCTAGTCAGAGGTCAAAGGTCAACATGGGTTAACAGCCTTTAGATCTTCTCAAGTTCCATAAGGCCGAGGGTCATGCTATTTGGATGGAGGGCTTTAAAGTTTCCTCACTAAAATAACCTTGACCTACTTTCAAGTTCATAAGGTTCAAATATGTTAAAAACTTTAAACAACGATATCCTAAGAAGCATTTGGTCTAGAATCATGATACTTTGGTGTGTTATGTTAGACCAGCTGTGAATCGTTTTCTTTATTACGTTAATGAGGTCAAATGTCAATGTTAAAGTGCTAGCCAGAGTCAAAGGTCAATGTGGGTTAAAAGCTTTAAAAGTAAAATTTGATATTTCTAGCAACAATATCTTAATAGAAGAGTTTAAGAGATGTTAAAGCGTGTTATCTAGTTACCAAATTTGATCTGAAGTTACTTACATGTCACTTTCATGTAACAAAAGAAACAGGTGAGCGATACAGGCTCCTGGGCCTCTTGTTTATTAATTCCTTGGCCTTGAAATTTGAGCATTTGTTTTGGTTGGATAAATTGGTGTAAAGATCTTGGGGGTCAACTGTATTAAAACCTACAAATAACTTTTGAATGAAAAGGGAAGCAAGGGCTTGTTCCTTAGTGCAAACCAACTACATATGTACATGTAGTCTGTTTTTTAATTAAGTGTTATACTGATAGGAAAAACATTACAAACTTGAAAAAGGTTAGTGCAGGCCTTGGAAAATCTTTACCAAGGGTCACAAGAGAGCAACATCAGGCATCAGTATAGCAAAAATTTTCTCGATCCTCAAGCTCAAATCTCAAGTTGGATCACAGCTGAAGTGTACCGCCAAATTAATATTCGGTTCTAAAAGAAATGGTTATGTCACGATACTTGGTATTATTATGTACACGTTTATCCGCAATGCAATTTTGTCTGTGCCAAAGGTAAACGAAAGAATATACAACAGATGCAACACAATACGGTAGAGTTTTATGATTCTCTTTCTATAAACTTCGGACTAGAATTACGCTTCACTAAATTAAGTAATTATAAAGTCAAAAAAATTTTTTTTTGTGTTTTTATTTTGTTTGGTTTTTGTTTCCCCCCCTCCCCCCTTCCCTAAAATTTGACCACCCAATAATCACAGGTTTACCGATCAAGACTAGGAGATGTATACCTAGTAGGGACTCGCAATGACTTTTCACAGTAAATATTAAATTCATTATTGGTAGGCCCATTAAATATAGGTAATCGAGTGTTAATATTCTAATGAAGGCACGTGACTGGCTATTTGATTGGTGTCAGGTATAAAAAAAATCTGACCAATCACTAGGCTTCCTTTGAAGATAACAGATGAGCGACTCCCAATTTCAAAGCCAGTAAGTTTTACCTTTACACGACCGTGAGATTCTTTTGATGTACAGCAAAGGTTCAAACTAATCTCCTCTCGTCCACCAGGTACCACATCGGTGTAAAAATCCACTTGCCCGACGCCCGGGGCAACCAGTTTTCAGATCCGGGCAAGTGCAATTACTGACTTACTTGCCCGGGGCAAGTACGTTTTT
>JAULCA010109522.1:0-14185 GCA_032360845.1 Crassadoma gigantea | reverse complement strand
ATTGTCGAGGATCTCTGCTATTTCCCTGAGGACCTGGTCATGGCGCCATTTGTACCTCCCGTCTGTAATTGTGACTGTGCAAGATGATAACACATACGCCAAATTGGCGGGTCGTCAATATACTGCTGTTGCGAGTATCCCGTCTCCCTCCGAGCTGCTGTTCCCTTCGTTTCCTGCTTCCACAAAGTTGACAAACTTTGGTCCCTTCGTCACTGCTCTTTTCTTCTTTCTGGCATTGTCGAGGATCTCTGCTATTTCCCTGAGGACCTGGTCATGGCGCCATTTGTACCTCCCGTCTGTAATTGTGACTGGGCAAGATGATAACACATACGCCAAATTGGCGGGTCGTCCAAACAGTCCACATGCTGCATTGTCCCTCAGTCTCAAGGAGTATAGGTTTGACGGGCTAGGTAGCATGCCATATGTTGCCTTCAACAGGAAGACAAGTATATACCCCTCCATCCTCAAGATGTCACCCAATGATAGTTTCCGTTCTCTTGCACTCTCCCAATGTAGCCAGCTTGCCTGTTTGCTCATGGTGACGTCCCGTACCTGCATTGTCTCTTCTTCCATCGTTCTGACCTCTGTTTGAGTCAACTCTCTGTGCTGCCTTTGGCTAGCCCTTCCCTTATTAGGCCATGCGATTGTTCCTTTCCCCAGGCGCCCTGTTGTGACTGTTCAAACGATGTGACTATGCCTCAGTCTGATGGATGTTCTTCTACTTTCTTCACTGCCTGTTTTACACTTCCGGCCTGTGCGTGTCACTTGACCTTGTCATCTACCAGCTTGTTGTCCTTCAACATGATCACCTGTCGCACTTTGGTCACCTTGAATTCCTCAGTCACTGATTAGAATGGTAGTTTAGTCCCTGAGCTTTACAACCCAACAGTTATGAATCTTTGAGGTACGCTGAGCCACCTTCGCAGGTATCCACTGGTCATTCTCTATGCGCTTCCACTGAAGACATCGGTACTTTATAGACCAGCAATGGCCAAAGCAGTCGAGGAAGCACACCGTGCTGTTATATCCAGGCATTGAACTTCCCTGGCAGCCCACTTTGGTCGCTCCCACCGATTGGAACCGTTCTTCTTTCACATTTCCTGCTTTCAGTACTAGACACCGGGACTTTGCTGGTTTGAATGACATACGTGCCAATGTGACCATCTCTTCCAGGTCCTTTAAGGTCCACTGTCCTTCCACCCCTGTCTTTGTTGTCACTGTCATGTCGTCATGTTGTGGGTGGTTGTCTGATGCCTGCTGCTATGTAAGGCCCCCTGATCATCTTCCCGATAACGTGCACCCGGTGGCTATTCCAACCTCTAATCTCCCACGCTGTTATGTAGTTGTCGAAGTAATCTTTCGACGTTCTCCTGAACTTCTCTGGTATGTGATATTTCCCCAACGTCAATTCCACTAACTTGTGGGGTTTAGATGTTTGCCAGATCGAGCCAGAACACTGCAAAGTTGCCTTTGTTCTCCCTTTTCCTGATGATCTGGGTCAGAACACTGTTATGATCTAAACATCCAGACACTCCAGGAATCCCTCCTTTTTGTACCGAGATATCCACGTACTTGTTGTCCAGCATGTACTTCGTCATTCCTCTTGCGAGCACGGCGAGTATGACTTTCCCTTCAACATTTAGGAGAGATATTGTCCTGAAATTGCTGGTGTCTTGTAGCATAATTTGATATGTCTGAAACGCTCTAGTGACTCTTTTCTAAAAGTACTTTTATTAAGTTACAGCGTTAGCAAGGAGGTAGCACCTCTCCTGTCTTGCCAGTCACACACTACCGATGTAGTCTGCCGGGACTATAACGGAGCAGAAAATCAACAACGGCGAGAAAATCGGCAGAGCTCCGGCGAGAAATCACTTGAAAAAAAAATATCAAAATTAACCGTAGTAGTACTGATGTAGAACCAGCGATCCCGTTGCAATTCTGTTGTTCTACCATTGTCTTTCCGATTCCAGAGCCGATGTGTGACCGAATACCACTTTTCTGTCGTTAGTACATCGGCGGCGCATCAGTACTACCTCGGTAGTACTCGGTAATACTACGGTATCACATCGGTACCAATACAGTATACGTTGAGGCCATCGGAGAGCCGCCGATCCATTACGGGGCGCAACTGGTGCTCTACTGACAGTAACGAAGCCATACCATAATTCTGTCGTTAAAGTACCGTTGCTCTATCCGGCAGCGCAACGGCGGAAATCTTTAAGCATGTTCAAACAATTCTATTGTCGCCTGCCGTTGCTAATTTTTTCCGTCGATGTTCTGACGATGTCCTGACGATGTACTACCGTTCTAACAATCTGGTACCGTTGTGCTGCCGTACTAGAACCGATTCTCAAAATCGTGCTCCGGTATAGCTCCGGTATAGCTCCAGTATAGCTCCGGTATATCTCTGTATAGCTCCGGTGTAGCTCTGGTATAGCTCCAGTATAGCTCCGGTATAGCTCTGGTATAGCTCCAGTATAGCTCCGGTATAGCTCCAGTATAGCTCCGGTAAAGCTCCGGTATAGCTCCAGTATAGCTCCGGTATAGCTCCAGTATAGCTCTGGTATAGCTCCGGTGTAGCTCTGGTATAGCTCCGGTGTAGCTCCAGTATAGCTACGGTATAGCTCCGGTATAGCTCTGGTAAAGCTCCGGTATAGCTCTGGTATAGCTCCAGTATAGCTCCGGTATAGCAGCGGTTTAACTCCGGTACAGTTCCGGTATAGCTCCAATATAGCTCCGGTATAGCTCTGGTATAGCTCTGGTATAGCTCCGGTATAGCTCCGATTTAGCTCCGGTATAGCTCCATTATAGCTCCGGTATAGCTCTGGTATAGCTCTGATATAGCTCCATTATAGCTCCGGTATAGCTCCAGTATAGCTCCGGTGTAGCTCTGGTATAGCTCCAGTATAGCTCCGTTAAAGCTCTGCTATAGCTCCGGTATAGCTCTGGTATAGCTCCGGCGACCCAAATCGGCTAGGTGTGACCGACCTTTACCTGGAAATCTTCATCAAGTTTCGCAATAGTTTATCTTATTTACAACCTATGTGTTTGAAAAGAACAAGCTGCAACATATTTAATGAAAAGGCGTCCAACTAGTTTTATTGCAAGAAAATGTAATGTTTATCAAATTAAATTATAAAGCTGTTATCAACAATACTTCAAATGTTTCCGTATATTTTCACGTCTGAATAAGTTTACATTGGTATTTGTCTTACAAAATATAACGTTATTTTTCGTCATTTGTGTATTTTTTATGTTTCATCACTCTTGTCACACCAAAACAAAATGTCACGGCATACGTAAACCTCTATCTTTTTCTCAGTAGCTCTTCTAATACCTCGTGAATCAAGTTATAACAAGACAAAATATACTGTGTTCCTTTTAATTCAATCAGTCACTTCGTGAATTGTGTTACAAACTAACATACTTTTCCCCTATAAGTCACTTAGGTGTTCAACTAAAATGTCATGGCACTGAACCGTACCGTTTCAAATATTGTGACAAACTTGATTAGAGTATAACATAGTTCCACGGTGACCCTGTATGTCCCAATGGACTGGGTTTAGATCGTCTATCATCACAGCAGCCATACTGTATTGTGTATATATCACCTTTTCCGACTCCCGTCGTTGAGTAGTGTGTGCTGTGAGTGGCGGGTAGTCTGTAGTATGAGTGGCAGCAGTGGTATACGGAGCGAGCATTTCTCTGCAATCCTTCCCGCTCTCTGTTGAGTTCATAGCAGCACTCGGCTCCAGACCCTATGTCAGCGGTAGCATTACCTTACAGTAATCTTACCTGCCATCCATAGGTCGTCTTTCATTAAAACATGAAGGTGATCGCTTCGTTATTGTTTTCTAATCCTACTTCATAAAGTGTAGTCACATCCCTGGGATATTAAACATCCGCTTATGATTAGTGGAATGTGAAGTTCACGTATGTTGATTAAGTTTTCATGAAATTTGTGTAATAGGAAAGAACCAACTGACATCGGGAGAACGGGACGGCTCCCACAGGTGGAAATCTAATGTGTATCGTTGCCGGAGCTCTGTTTCCGCCATCCAATACTTTTTATTGATATTACATCACGTGATACCATACATATTGCTTGCTATTTCCAACTGTTCCAGATTTCAAACGGAATTAACTTCGACTTGTGCTGAAACGTGTAAGAACCGCAGTTCAGTTGGGATGTTGCTTGTTTGTTCATGATCAGTGAAAAGTTGTGTATAACCAAATTTATTATTGTGGATAATTCTAAATGAAAATACGCAGTGATTTGTGATTTTTGAATACTTTTATGTGTGTTTTCTATAGCTCTGGAATGCAGATTGGATTGGTGTAAGAAGAATCAAATATATATCTACGCTGGAAATACGTGATTTTAAACAAACTCTGCAGTTACAATGATGGAGCCCAACCAAGATCAACAAAAGGTTAACACTCACATTGTCATCCCTGTCCCAGAGGAAGGGACGGGACCCCATCGGACCAAACTCCAACGATTTAAACAAACATGTGGCCAAAACGTCAAAGAAAACCTAATTTTGATTCTTTTGTTGGGATCGGTTGTGTTGGGGGTCGCTATTGGGTTTGCGGTACGTTCTGGAACGGCCATGACAAAAAGAGAAATTATGTACCTGTCTTTTCCGGGAGAAATGTTGATGAGAATGTTGAAAATGTTGATTCTTCCACTGATAGTGTCCAGTTTGATAGCAGGTATCGCCGGCCTGGACGCCAAGACTTGCGGCAAGATGGGTTTGAGAACAATGGCGTACTTTGCGACAACTACGCTTTTGGCGGTCATTCTGGGAATAACTATGGCTGTCATCATTCAGCCTGGCCGGAATGCTGACCGGTCAAAAATTCAGCGATACGGAAAAACAGAAAAACTGAACACTGCCGACACTTTCCTGGACCTTATCAGGTTAGTTTTAATCTTTTTTCATTTAAAAATGTAACACCAGTTATCCTACCATTAAGCTAAAAGTCGCTTACAACATCATAAAGTAAATTGCATATACCTGAAACACCAATGTACTGCAAGAGACTAAACACAAGTCTCCAGTAAAGTAAGAATATTAGCATGACAATAAATTAAATATAACACTACGTTTTGTCCTTCTAAAGTTTTGAAATTACCTTTCAATGCTACTGGATATCAAATCATGGAAAAAATGTACAGACGACTCGGTAATTTACGCGAATGGGCAGCATTCCTACATAAAGCACTCTTAGTAAAACATGTAAAACAGTAATTTTTGCTGTGGAAACTCCTTCTAGTGGTTTTTGTATTTCCATAAATAATTAAATCATTACACATTGTCAATTGTATCGATATACATCTAGAACATTCACAGCGTGCTCTGTTTAACGTAGTTGGTTGTATGATGCCTTAAGGCACCGTCCTTGTCTTGTATTCTTTCCATAGTGTAATCGTATCAAAAGGATCGGAAAATGAAACTCCCTCTGTGCTATGATTTAAATTGTGTCAACGAAAATAATTCATATGAATTACACGTGTCAAAAATTATCATTAGGACAAAGCAAATTGAGAAATATAATATTTCATTTTATTTTTTTATTTTATTTTGGGGTTTTTTAAATGCTTATAATCATAAAATGATTTTTTTCAGGCATGTGAAAAAACATGATTTTTATCATTTGAATGAGTTGAACAGAAAGGGCAAAGTTGTACCATTTCTGCTGCCGACAGATTGAAAATATAATCACGTTAACCACAAAGAAATAATAATGGTTTTCATTATGTACGTTTGATTAAGATGTATGAACAGTTTGCGTGTTAAACACACGTCTGGCAGTGGCTATATACTCATCACCAAGGGATCGGCTCTTTAAATCTTTGTCATAATTGAATCAGATTATCATAGGACACAGTTCTCCTGGTTTTTATACGAAAATAGAAAATATCGTTTCCCGCCATTGGCTATATTTATCACGTGATATAAATACTAAACCACGTGACTACAGCCTTCTATTTGATTTTTTTTACAACTGAGGGTATCGTACAAATTGTGTGACACATTCACATGTTCGAGGGACTTATTTATTCAAAACCGATACAAGAATTACACTTTTTTGCTTACACAATTATATGTTTTTGTGATTGTGCTTAAAGCATTTTTGTCAAGTATACACACTATCTTCAACTTCCACGTTTTATTCATCCCAAATAGATCTTTTTGCGGGATCTTTACATTTGCAATAAGGTTGAAGAATAACGAGGAAATAGAATTTCGCGAAAAACGAATCATTTTCATTATCATGAACTTACTGAAAATATCAACTGGTTAGAAGAATCAAATAAATAGGATTCGTTGTGAAACACCATTAACTCAAATAATATACACTTCGTGATTTTTCCTCTTACTCGGATGAGAATGTGTTTTGTTTACCGTTATATGTTTATCTCTCAGATAACAGGTAAAACATATTGTTGGATACTTTAAGTACCATCTGAGTTGTTTTTGTTCCATAAACTCGACTTAAGATTTGCAGGTATTGAACAAGAAAAATAAAACTACCGTTGTTTATACATTATGTATGACAATAATCATTTCTCAACATTTCACTGGTTGCGCATTATCAATCTGTATCCAACCTATTGACATGGATTTTAAAAATGAAAATAACGCTGGTAGTTCATAAGTAACCTTCACATTAGTTTGTGTTTGGAAAGTACAATATCCTTGACTAGTGCTATCATTAACAATAGATCATGTTATCGTTGATAACATTCACCTTACCTGATGGCTGGAAAAGATTATACAGGTCGGTGATAATGAGAATTAATTATTTAAAAGTAGTTTGTTATTGACAAACAAGCCGCCATGGAGTGTTGTGATAAGTAATGAGTGTTTTATCTTTATGTCTACCGTCAGCATGATAAAGGAAGCTTATATACTGTTTAGCACTTAAAGATAGTGAATAGTGTCCGACACGAAAGCGTTATTTTCGGGTTTTTTTTTAGATACGAAGCATCCGTGAAAACCAACGTGGCAGCGAAAATTTTTGAGGGAAGAAATAATTCAAGCTTGTTTAAACGTTTGGATTTTTACCGATTGTCTTTTAAAGACTTTCAATCCATATAACAAACGTTTGTAAGTATATATCGGCCAATTTAAACAAAAGGAGTAACTAGAAATTTAAATGAGTGCTTGATAGAAAGATATGAAACTACAAGAACGGGGGAACTATACATTCCATAGAAGTAATTAGCTTGGTGAAATTATTTAAGTAAAAAATACTGAAAATAAATCTAGTCATTTTATGTCAGCATTTGTAAGCGTGCTCATATGAATTGACATAATTTTATGCAGCTTTTCTATAACTAATGTTTCTTTGAATGGATGTTTATAAATGGTTTCAATAACAAATACTCAACTGTAATTTTTCGAACGTGAATGTTGCTTTCTTAGAAAAATGAAATAAAATACTGCAGGATTGTTGATAGAATTATAAATTAGGTATACAAGTTTATGCTTCATGTGCGATTGTTATGACAAAAGCAGGGATTTGTTTTGGAAATATCACATTAAGAGGTGAGAACTGACGGTATACATGTACTTACAGCCTACAAAAAAAGGACTGGTACTGTGCTTCTGGAACTGAAGTTAAATGATAGACGTGAAATGTTAAAAATAAAATAAAAAACAAAAAACAAGAGATTGGTTTGTTTCAGATGTTGGATATTTTAGAAAGATTTCTATCACGTGGTTTCAAGGAAATTTTGTTTAAAGGAAATACGTCAATTCGGAGGGCCGCTTTAGTATCGTACATTTGATAGTTTTATCTGTTTTTGAGAAAATCATTAATGTTGGAAACTCTCGAACTAGTTCTACAATTGCTCAGCAGCTCTATATGTGCAAAATAATCGCTTCAAAACAATTTTAAATATCATTGCGAGCTTTTCTACCACAAAAAACCCATATGACATTTGAAACATGTACATATGAGAAAGACCTCGCTTTTTTGTGTTACGGGGATTATATCTATTTTTTCTTGATGTTAAATATTTTAAGTATGATATATTCTATCCAATTGTTTAACAGTAGAGTTTTTTGAAATTGAAACTAAAACTATTGCAGGAAGACAAGGTCATTGTAGATATACCCTAAGGATGTAAAAGAATTTTAACAAGGAAAACACTTGAATAAAGTTATCCTGAAAGGTCATATGGTTTTATTCGGTCTTTCCGACCTATATAGTTGAAGTTCGTATTGCACATCTTAGCAATCACTTAAATCTTCAGAGGAATGATAGCCTATAGGTCTGGTCAATAATTCGTTTACATAATATTTTAAAACTAAAAAGGTATAATGATTGTAAAGAAAGAGAAGATTTTAACAACAAGCGCTGACAAAGGACTTATTTTTATCCCAGACACAACTTCTATTTTAGACGCGTATATTTTATATATAATGTTTGTGACTAAACCAGAGACTCAAACCAACATTAAGGTCCCCAATATAGATGTGATGTATTTACAACGTACTTAGGTTTCTTGTCAGGTAATGAAGAAAGACAAAAATAGCAACAGTGTGTTGATCAGGAGAAATATAGCAATCTTACTTAAGTTGATGAAGTATCGCGAATACAAACCTTGTATGTCAAAAACGTTATGTTTGCTATGTCATTGCACTAAACGTTTGCACTATATTCTATACAGAGGTATGTTTGATGAACCTACCTGTCAATCTGTCTTGTCTCTCCTTGCGAAAAACGCAAAACATACCAGTTGATTGTTGAATCAAGTCAATACAAACTGCAATGCAACTTATTTAGAAATTGCATAATTACTGAGGGAACGTAAACAAACTGATTATCTGGTGTATGCTGATGAAATATTCTAAAGCCCCATGTGTTCAGATAGCTATGTGAGTGAGATAGACATGACCATGTATCCACTACAGCTATATACGTTGGTCCATAGGGACCACCACGCAGCAGGGACACCAGACAACCTAGCTTCTACGTATAAATAATACATAGATCAACCAACAACAGGAGAGCTTTCCATTGTGGGACAAATGGGTACAATAGTGTTTTAACATAAACTGAGAGTAATCAGTAAGTTAATGTATCACAGGATGACATATTGATGTAGCCAAACAAAAAATAAACAAAAACTGAAAATGATCGGAAGCTCAATACAAACTAGTGACATAGTGATTCTACAGATATCCTTTTAAGCATTATACGATTAGATGACCCTGACTTGTATATTTTATCTATGTTGTACGTGGCACTCTTAGGACAATTACATTTGTGTATCAAAGGGAACTGTGAACAACAGTAACTATGCCAGCGAGGTAACAGTCAATATAGGCAGGAAGATTTTCAAAAGTGATGATATAAATGTGACATCATCATTTGGGTCAAGGTTACAAAACCAAATATAAACGGCATGTTGTAGATCAGAGTTCAAATTAGAAGTGTCTTAACTCTTAATGTTAACGTAACTTTTACTTAGCTGCAAGGAGAAAGACCCGTAAATGTCATTTGATGAATCAAAGTTATAAATTAAAAAAAAAAAAAATCAAGTATGATTATGTTCACGCGATGTTCTACTGTTTCTCAAGATAATATGTAGAAGCTCAATATATGGTTATGTTCGTCAAACTGTCGGCTATGGTATATAAGGCAGACTTGTTGTTTGAATGCGTATGTGTTTTATGTGTTTTGCGTATAGTACGTAGTGGTACAGCTATATAGTAAAACGTACACATTTTTTTCATAATGCAACTATTTATGCAATTTAAACATTTCCGACAGACTGCTTCACTTGCACTCAATTATTCACCTCTAATTCGGTTACAATTTTGCTTAATATTGTTGGTAACTATTTTTATACATTGTATGAATACCGTTATATTCACTTCGTTAAACATACATTTGTTATTGTATGATAAGACACGCATGAACGATGACCATTTTTATTTTAGTGACCCGTCTGTCTGAAAGATATTGTTACAAATAAACAATGTGGTCACGTGATGAAACATGTACAGTTCATGTGTATATGCAAAATTTATTCTCATTTTGAAAAGCGTAGTTAACTTAATGTCACGTCAAAACTGTTGTAGACAGTCGCAGTACTCTGCTTTTCCTACAGTGATGGAGAATTAGCTATGGTCAAGAGTTATACGAAAGAAAAAAGTGTGTAATGTCTCTATGCAGGTATGCAAGTGTGCTTGAGTCTATATTATGCCGATTGCACCCGGCACAGCATTCCGCCCGATTTTATTATGTTTACGCTAGGCAAGCCAGTTGTTGCTATTACTTTAAATACTGAACGTTAAGCAGGGGATTACAACCACCATTTAAGGACTTTGGTATCTTCTGACCTGTTGACAGAACCTTTGGCCTATTTGGAGTCTTACAGGGAGGGGGGATCTAGCAGGGAGGACTTCAGATTGTTTTTGTATGAATATATAGGTGAACCAGTATTATAGCAGGCCAGAAATATGTGTGCTACAATTAAATAATACTCATTGCACTCACCGATGGCGAAACATTTCCATTTCTCCGAGGTTGATAAAAATTCTAATTCAGAAGTAGTGCTTGCGTTAATGCTGGTTCTCTAACATCAACCAAAAGATAGTAAACACAGAAGAAATGACATGTTTACTTAAAAGTATTTCATTTTAAAAAAGCCTAATTAGACTCGTGAAGCTGGCTAAGCTTAGCGAAACCCTCGTTTATACGATAGACGTGCCATGCCTGCATTGCATGTGCAGTATGTGTGTAGTCCAATTAAGCGTACAGTATGTTGCAATGTGTAGCCAAGGCCAAGTGAAATGTTCGTTTTAGCCATATTTTGTGCAAATGTGGTAGAGTGAAATATTTTATCATATTTTCACCAGTAAAGAAGGGGGAGGGGAATCATATCAGTATGATTGTATCAATAACTTCTCTCTCATGCACTGAAGAAAATTAAGACATACATATACCACCTTTGATATGAATAAAAAACTGTTTGGACAGAAAACATATGTACCTTCGAATGAAGTTTTGCTAGTCTTGATCAGATCATTACTATTTATGCTGATTTATGCTTACAAAATTAGCGTGTCTTAATAATAATTACTGCCATCCTATTTTTTACATATGTGCTAAGATAAAATGTATGAGGCAATCATATTGCGGTAATGTAACGTTGGATACCGTAGTGACACGATCCTATTTAAATGAGTTCCATTTTCGTAATAGAGACACGTTTGATCTAGTATGTTAGGGGGAAATGTTTTCTTTTTCCTATTTGAAATGGACGTGAACCTGTGAAGTGTAGGGAAAATTACATAGAATCACTAGTAAATATGTAAGGTTGACTGTGACGTCATAGTACAAAACGACGTCAAATCAATCATCCCTACATAACGTTATTCTGATTGGTCGTTGGTAATGCTGCCGTTTCTTGAAATAGCATTAAAGAAAATTAGATTTATCACTGTTGCATGTCATATTCACTCATGCCTATATCTGATTTTAACACCGGTTTACTTGTGCATCGCCATGTTGTAAAATGTTCCATTATTTCAACGGGAACCAGCGAATATTTCTAAATATTATGAGATAAAGTTTAGATCATTGCAAAATCACAAAATGTGTATTTTTTATTTTTTACTTGGTGAAAATATAAAAATGAAAACCAATTGACGACGGATTGCGCTAGCTGAAATTTTATAGTGTTAAAATTGCTCTTGTTTTTAAACAACAAAATTATATAACTGCAGTCACAGTAGAGTTGTTTTTTTGACAGTAACATTTTTGCAATACATATATAAAACGACTTTTTTTCAAATTATTATACATTGCTTCATTTGCCTTGATTGAAATTTTTTTTTTTTATAAATATATTAAAAATTTTCATTGATATAATTGGTAAATATAGCTAATTTGTTGACAAAATGTCAGTTGTAGAAGATAAAGAAGTGAATTTACGAGAAATGAAGATTTTGTTCCATATTTATTAAAATTAGGGAAAATACCAGTAAAACATTAACAAACAAGGCTATTTTGTGATTTGAATGATATCATTAGGGGGTACCCTTGACTATAGATTCTATATACCATGTTAAATGGAATGCTGAGGTGTATGGTTGGAACAGATCAGAGGGATGTATTTTAAATAAGAATCTCTATACTTTGATACCCAGATAAAACTGGATATTTTCAAACAATCTATACTTAAAACACTATCGGTTGGTCTGTGTAGACGCTATCACATGGGTTAAACTTCTCCAGACTGATAAATCGAAGTTTAATAGAACAATATTGGCGTATTTTGTAAGAAAAGATGAATACAGCAGAAACTGTTTCCGCCCTTCTAAAGTTTACCCAGACCAATTTGAGTTGACGATTTTTCTTGGCACCGCATGTCTCTCATATATAAGCCATGGTTTCTCCACCAATTAAATAGGTCTGAACTGAGAATGCCTCTAATGCACGTGTCAAATCATTCATTTTACTTCCGCCTCGTGCAAACCTTTACTAATTTATCATTAAAATCATCTCTCACGTGTTTTGCCATTTTCCTAACTACCGTGACACTTTAAGACCTGTTCATGCTTGTTGTTACTGTCAGAATTATAAGTGTTTGGTTTTTTAAAACATTTCTGTTAATACTATTTCTTATTTCGGTGTCAGACAATACATGGACAGTTTATATAAATATTTAATATCTGAGTTTTTAAAAACAATTTTCATCATTTAGGCTTTAACTTGTGTAACAGACCGACCAAATTGATGGATATATGTATTCTCCAAGCCCTTCCTTGAAACTCATTTGATCACATTTACATTAAGTCTACGATAACGCGGAGTATGGGAGAAATGTCATATCCTGTATAAACACACACACTAAGCTAGTTTACGATATCATTCACATGGGAACATGTCTAATCATTTGGACATAAATACATATAGTATGTATACTTACTGCCGAACTTCAAAATTTCAAGATAACAAAAATTGCTTCATCAAATTTTACACCTCTTATCTGTCGAATTGCAGTGAGGCGGAAATATAAGCTTCTCTTTTATATCAATGTTGCGTTATTTTACAATAATTTTAATGTAGTCTGCACTGATTCCGATATCATAATATCTGTTTATGTTCAGCCATCGCCCTCGGCGAACAAACATGCCATGCTTGACGAGAAGATTATATTTCTGATTTTTTTTTATCAAGATCATAACACAGGCGGAGTATTCCTCATATTAAATTCACTTACAAACATGATGACGAAATAATCCTACACTGATCTCTATGTTGACCCTATTTGATACAGATAACTTCACTAGGATTAATAGATACTTACTGCGTCACTAGTGGGAATGGTTCATTTGCCAAATCTTTGTGTTTCTGTATAACTGTAAATGTGAAGAGCAAATTTAACACAGGGTAAAGTAAGGTCCTACTGGCGTAAATATCCCGTCAAACCGTGTTGATGGATCACATAGGGAGTTAGTTTATAATCTTACACTTTCCTTATTTTCCATTTGACACGTGGTTCCTCTTTAATTGGTTAATATATACGAACCACTGAAGTTGGTGGTTTGTTATTCCTCTCCATTTTGATCATGTTAAAAAAAAGAATTGACCATTGTAGTAAACGTTAGATTTGCAATTAGGGAATATTGAATTTCCATATGTATTTATTCGGAAATACTTCCTGTATCGGCTTAGATAACATGCTTAAACATAATAAGTTTATGGACAGAGAGTGTTTTCAGCTTTGGGTAATCTTTACAATTGTATAAACAATATGCATCAGTTTTGTGCTTAAAAACAATAATAATACTTCACACATACTTAAGCCGAAGTGACATTGTCGATTTACTTGGGGTGAGGGTATGTGTGTGACATCCAGGGTGGAGGGGTATGTGTGTGACATCCTGGGGGGAGGGGTATGTGTGGGACATCCTGGGGGGAGGGGTATGTGTGTGACATCCTGGGATAGGGGTATGTGTGTGACATCCTGGGGTAGGGGTATGTGTGTGACATCCTTGGGGTAGGGGTATTTATGTGACATCCTGGGGGAGGGGTATGTGTGTGACCTCCTGGGGGGAGGGGTACATGTATGTGTGTGACATCCTGGGGGAGGGGTATGTGTGTGTTAGAGGGGTGTATATGTATATGTGTGTGTGGGGTTTATGTGTGTGCG
>JAULCA010109411.1:0-12643 GCA_032360845.1 Crassadoma gigantea | reverse complement strand
GCTGTGTGGATATCATTAAAGTATACCGCATACGCGTAAATAAAGCTTGTATGTGTTATACAAAACTATTTCTTAGATAACTAAAAGATAGAAATAACATTGGCAGGGTATTTATATATGATATCTTACCCATAGTAAAAGATACCATTTCCTTTTCATCCAAGGATAGCACGTCAACGTCTTCCTCTGAAATGTTAAGAGATTTAATTGTTAGCCCATTACAAAATGTTGTTAAAAGGACATGACATATGAATGGCAGCAGTAAAACCATAAAATCAAATAATAAGCTCATGGATGAAAAGGTCAATGTCCTGTTAGGAAGAAAGAGTTATTGCCCTTTGTTAAGTGTCCTTATAATTGTTGCATTTAGTATAAAATATCAAAACATAATATACGAGAAATTCACGTATTTAAATCAACTATTTGCAATATTAAGTATTTGATAATGGAAGTAGTATATTCCATGTATTCTTGGAAAGAGATTAATTTTGCCTAGGAATACGTAGTATAATTATTTAAATGCATAGTTATAGTTCATATATTTACTTAAATCGTAATAAAATAAACAAGAAAAAGAAGTAAAATTAGGTACAGGATATTTAACTCACTTTTGTCCACGTAAAAATTGGATAAACTAATAAGCAACATAAAACAAACGGATATTTAACATTATAACCTAAACTTTTAGATTGTTTCTCATTCATAGTTAAACTAAATTGCATGTTCATACAAAAACAAAATAAGAAATTATAGTAATATAATCATTTAAATGATAATTTTGTTCCTCACCTTTCCCATCTGCAGGCTTCACAGTTTCCGTGTCGGTAACCTTAAAAAAAATTTAATGTTTAGAATTATGAAAAACGTTTTATTTTTTTATAAGATTATTTTCGCAGTAAGAAAACCGATTGGTTACAGGTAGGTCACACTTAGAAGTCAGAAAGTATATCAGTACCACGTAAGACATGAAAAATTAAAAAAAAAACGTGTTAATACCGGTAATTGGCAAAATTTTACTATTACAAATTTATCTTACCGGTAGTTTAATAAGATAAAACTACGATAAAAAGATTATGACAGTTTTACTTGGAACCAATGAATGTCATAACTGCCTAGTGATATTGATATCACTCCACGTATTATGACATAACAAAGTTTGGCGGTGTTTTATAAAGCTTCAAATGATTTTACTGGTGGAGGTGACAGATTACATAAAGTACCAGTTAATCTAACATATCCTTGGTTACGCTTTGTGAACCAGTCTACAATACATATTTACAAATATGATAAACAAACCAAAACAAAAGAAACACTTAAAACGGTTTCAATAGGTGCTGTTCTTTCTTTTTTTCTTTTTTCTTTGTTTATAATCTGTGTTCCTGAGGGCATTTATTTATTATTATTTATTTTGTTATCGCAACTGAACACAATAACAATTTTACAAATGTCATCCAAGTGGCCAGGAGTGAGTTCGTTATATAGTACCTGTACTTTGTCAAATACATAATGGTTGTTTCAATATTCTTTACTGTGTTTCATTTAAGCTTTTGCCTCTATCACAGCTCATAAAATGTGAACAAGATCTTGCTTCACAAGAGGAACGTTTAACAGACAAATACCCTACAGATCAATTCACTACACATGTATTACACGTTAAGCCTTCGAGCAAATATGTTTAATATTTCAGTTTTTCACAGTGGCTTTATAAATTACATTGGCAGACGTTTTAGCTTCAGATGCTGATAGTTAATATTTTCAGTAACGATTTCCAATTGGTGATAGATATATACTAATGTTGCTACTTTGTTATTTGAGAATTCTGTAGTATGATATTTATAACTGTTCAACTATGATAAAACCAATGTAATTTCGTTGATCCTCTTCTGTTAATATAAGAGCTACATGTTCATTTACATAGTTTGCCTAAGGGGAAAATTTCCAATCTAATCTACTAGCATGGTGTATATTTTATTGCCGATATGATGGTAATACTAGCTTCCATTTTCAGTCTTTTAATCATTGATAATAATCTCCGTTAATATATAAAACAACAATTGCTAGACGATTCATTCACTTTTCATTACAATGCGAATAAAATGTCAAACCATTTAATCTAGCGGAAAACTCGGACTACGGAAATGTCACGCGCTGGAGCTCTACGTATCGCGCGCCGCAAATGACACCCGCCTGGCGATTGGTTACTCCAGGGGATGATAATTATACGTTTGGAAATCCTTGCTGATAGAACAGAACTAATGTCGCTGAAGCAATTCAATTAAACGACAGTAAAAGTGAACGTAATACAAAACGCCTATTTACATGCGTTTGTGTATTAATTTCATTCCGATGCTGTGCTTCTTTCCGTGTTGTCTGTTTATACGACAAACTAATTTAACCGTTTGTTGTAAAGTAGAATACAAACATTTAGCAGACGTGGAAATGAAACGCGGAAGTGCATTATATTTCTTCCTTTATCACTAGATATCTCCTTACAGCACAACAAATATATGAGTAGCAATGTCATAATATTGTTATTACAACTAACCCTATATTCCTGTTTAAACGAACCAATATCTGTCGTTATAGTTGTATTATTATGATTGCTTAGGGAAAAGAACAACGTTGATATGCAACTTACTCTTTTTTTGGCAGAGAGTATTGGATAGAAAATGTTCCTAGGGCAATAAAACATGTTAGCTATATGGAGTATTGGTACATGTCAGAAATAGGAGAAGTATTCTAAGAGTGAAGACTACATGTATTTCATCACTCTGCAGTAAAATTATTCATTCGAAATAATAACGGTATCATAAATTGGATAATGCTCATAGACTTTCAAAAGCTATTGAACTCTAGCCACAATAAAACTTTTTATCATTAAAGATAACATTGATTCCTATAAATATTCAATGTGGATCAGATATGAGTGTTCCCAACCTCCACAATCACCTGGTTATATGGTGATCAGCTGTCTTCACCAATATGTAAAACATCCAGTCAGCTGGATATGGTTGATATTGCAATTCATGATTATAAAACTACCGATGTATTCCAGCGCGCGAACTCGACAACAGTATCGAAAAATATGTTAATTAAACGTACATATAATGATAAAAATATCGAAATTATTTTAATGAAAGTCCTAATAGGCCTGAAATCGACCAAATTGTTTGTTCTTTCTTCATGATGTACATCTCTAAGAAGTCTAAAAATTCCTGTGTTAAACTTTTTTTTGTTATATGGATTTTTGGAAAGAGAGGTTCATGGCATAGTAGAAAATGCAAGACAGATTCATACAAATTATTCTGAGTGTGCTATCAGATATGTATGATTGTTTGTAGAATTGATAAAAATATCATTTTCATTTAAATTATGGAAGTTACATTTCTTAATTATATTCTTTTTACTCAGAAAGGCGATTTTAGTTACCCCTACCCCTTATTTTTTAATGAAAAAATACTCATTTTTCAACATTTTTTTGCACATTAAACGCTTGATTAAGAAACTTTTTTGAATATTTAATGAATCAAAAGAAAATGTGTTTCTCTTTCTAAAACAGCCAAAAAAATGGGGAGTCCGTGTGCTTATTTTTTGTCCCATTATTATTTATGTTATTTTTCTCCTTTTTCGGGTCAAAGGTCAAAAGTGCTTCAGTTACGCTAAATATTTTTGAAAAAATACCAGTAAGGTTTAATTTTCTACTTTGTTGCATATTATTTTTCACAAATTGAACATTACAAAGTTGTTTAGTTTTTTTTACATATTTTTAAGATGTATGTGTTAAACATAACAAAAACCCGTTACACCAGATCCAAACGAGACTAGAACGTGATTGAAACCTCAGAAGAGTACATCCTTGATTATTTTTATTTAAAATGGTACGGAACAAGTCAAAGGTATTCAATGTTTGTGTATTTGATGTTCATAGCATTTAATGTTCATGGTATTTAATGTTCTAGGTTTTGATTACTTCTGCTTATTGGAAAAAGTCTAGCTAACATAACTGTCAAGAAAGTAAAGCGGTTTTATAATATTAATATTAATATTATAATTTGATATTATTATCAAAGAAAGACATGTCTTCTTGAATTTATCTACAATATATTCACCTGAGGACCTGTCTTCATGGACTTGGTCCCTGTGCATTCATCTATACCTTTGGTGGTATAACTCCTATTGTGTTCGAAGTCAATACGATGTGGATTATCTCCCTTCCTCTTCCGTTCTAACTTGTCATATCCAGTGGAGGATCTAACATCGTAACGAGCTTCCGCGTCCGCTGAGACGGGGTACTTCCAGTCGTGGTCATAGGTTAACTCTGGTTTCTTGTTACCGATGATAGATGCTATGTTGAACCCGTCGGTGTGTACAGATCTTTTCTCCGTCGCGCATGCACTACTGGTCGCTGATTCAGTTGGTGACGGTAATGATCGCTGTTTCCTTCCTTTCAGTTCTTCGGTGTTTGGATACACATCACGGTTTTCCTGCATATTAAACGGAAGCATGAAGTTGCTGTTGTCGACAGGTACTACCTGGCTGTTAGGAATATACCAGGGTTTCCACCAAGGATTATAATGCATGCTGAATGATCTTAGCATCTCCCCGTAAGACCCTATATTAGCTGTGCCACTCTGACTGCCCAGGTTAAAGGCGGGATGTGCTCTCTCTGGAACCTTCATGGAACCATGACTTGATCCTTCATAACGTGTCATTGATGATAAAGACGAAGGACTATAGCTTTGGTCGATTTTGTAAGGCTTCACGGAAAGACTAGGTAGTTTTGTGCTGCATGTAGACATCTTCTTGCGACATCCTCCGTTGAACATTGACTTAACGTCTTCCCACGAGTGCAGCAGTTTCTCAGTTGGATCCGGATCGGTAAGCAGCAAATGACGTCTCCACGAATTGAAATTTGCAGCATCCGGATGTCTATATGTTGAATTTGGGGACTTGTGGTAATGAAAAATAAATTTGTTTGGAGAAAAAAAGGCATTGCAAAAAGCACATTTGATGCATTTTGCTCTCGAACTGTTATACCGTGAGGGGATGAACTGGCCTTGGCACCCCCAGCCGCAGCTGTGGTACACGTTGAACGAGAAATTGTCCGGGAGTCTAGGCGGAGGAATTTCTTCCAAAAAGGATTTGACCAATCGCTCTGCTTCTCGTTTGGTGATGAGTCCACATCGCCTAGATGACACCGGCATGGCTCCAGTACGGCGGAGTATCTCAAGTTGGACAGGGGTGCACTGTAGACAGGTGATGCCAAGCGCTACCCGGCGGTTATGAATCTCATTGTAACTGAAGTCCCTTAAGAGGGTGTTAGAGATCTGGGCCAGACAGAGGCGTTCTTTGTCTTCTATTAGGAGACAAACGATAGGGACACTAAACAATTCGACGGTACCAATCTTGGCTTCGCGCGTGCTATATTCAACTTCCTCTGGCGTCATGTCGGCAGAGTTTCCGGAATGATCCGATAGCGCTGAGTCCTGTTGTTCCCATGTAGTTTCTACAGAACGACAAATAAAGATACGTTATGTAGATTACAGTACAAAACAGAAGAATTACGAAATTCTCATCAACCTAGTGAGATGAGTCCTTTAAACAGGTGATGGCATGAAAAGTTGGAACAGTCAAAATCACATCCTGCAATAAGTGGCATTATATACTTATGACATATGTGCCTAGTTTTTTATACTTCCGAACAGAAAGAGTAAGTAACGCGAATGTATAGGCCCAGAGGACAGTTATTGGAAAGGCAGATTCCTGTAAGGCACTTTGTGTCCCCTGCCAAAGTGCAGTGAAGGAAGATCGCTGATTATAAAGGGGACTTGCATTGATCAACTCTCATAAACAATACAAGTTAATGTATTTAGGTGAAGGGTACCTGCAAGTTAAACGATATCATTGCCATTGTACACGTAACTATTGTGAAATATTTGTATAAGTTCGTTTTAAAAACAGTATTCATTAAAACCACACGTCACCATGCGTTTTACAGAATTATAGTAGTCAAAAGTTGAAAAGTCTAAAATGGAAATAACCGGGAAAATGCAGGGGGGCCAAACTTAGGATTTCGACATTACAAAGCCTACACTTAATAGCGGAAGTTACTAAATGCTTGAAAATTCGTCTTTTAAATGGAAGGGAGACTACTCAAAGTTAAACAAAAAAAACAGTTAAATAACTGAATATTTCGTCTTAATTATTTCATCTCTACCAATGCCAACTACCGCAATTACTGATATATTATAGCGGATAAAGTTAAAAATAAAGTACAAACACTCGGGATACCTTAATTTTATCCGGAAGCTGAGGACATGAATTGAGATTGACGGTAAAGTACAATAACATCATGTAAGTTTATTGCACAAGAGTGTTTCGATTTCAAGTCAACCTTTGCCAGCGAAAATCTTCATAAATTCAAATGCACCAAACAGCTTTAACATTCTGTACAGCTTAACCATGAGCAGATATATTAAGAGTTAATCGAAATGAATTACCTAGAACCTAGGGGAAGGGTTTGATTTAGATTCAAGAATTATATGTTATATTTTGGGGAGGTTCAAATGAACCGTATACAATGTTTTACATGTGTTGTAATGTCGTCTTTTGATATTTTCCACTTCAATGTGTACAATACAAACACCAGGTTATGGACTTTTGTAATATTTGTAAGACTCGTGATTCTTTCAAACGTGTTGGTGATCCTATTGTAACCATTGGGTATCCCCGCAACGGTACAAAACATAGAAATGTCTAGTTAGCTTAATGTCGTCTTACCTCCTCCTTTAAATCAAACAGATTCTAAAATATGTCATAAAATGATGCAAAACTATCATCTGGCTAAGGTGTAAACCAGCAATAATTCTTAAAACTATCATGACGATTCAATCTTAAGATTCAAACATCTAAGTTGGTATCTCGTAAAGCTTACAAATCATTTTATAGAAAAAATACATTATCATTTCTCCCACCATCTAGTAAGGAGACTGTTAATAACGGTCATTAAGTGTTGAATACGGCCTGGTGTATACATATAAATGGATACATTGCGAATAGAAAATATTTAGTCTCGTATGTCCATCCATCACGAATAGCTAGCCAAGTGATTTTCTAATAGCCCTGGTTACAAATTAATTCCTTTATTTTGATGGTAATTGCAGCATTTCGACATATGCTTTGGGTATTCTGTAGCAAGATTGAAAAAACTAATTAAAAGAGAAGATGGCATATATTTCATTTTCCGCATTCATGACAGGCGTAAAGTCGGTATCACAGAAAATTAAACGGAACTCTCTAGAGAGAAGTCGTCTGCTTCAGCGCGACTAGAAAATGAAAAGGAGTACCAACCAGTCATAATCAAGGGCAGATGATTGACGACTTTTTTCCTCCTGGTTTAAAGGAACTCTGTAGGAGTTATTATGACTTCTTGCTGTATTTTCCCGGGAACCTGACATTGACTTTTGATAAATGATAAACACCGTTAATAAAGACATTCTATATAAAGCTATATGTTCTGAGAAATTTGACATGAGCGTACATAATCAATATTGAGATAACTTTCATTTATTGTTGAGTCAGTTTAGTAAAGTTACAGGCTGTTTTCTTCTGAAAATAAAATATTGTCGAGCGAGGCATAACGCCAATGTATTTCAGGCTCGATTGATAACGTGTTTGTGCGACATTGTATTTAGTTATTGCTAAATCGTAAGAGGTTACAATTTGATAAAATATCGTATATATATATTTATTATTTTAAATATTAAATATAAGATTTTCAAATAATTGTTAATACATTTTGCATATTATATTACATAAAAGTTATATACTTCTCACTTACATTCAGGGCTGCCATAAATCTTTGTTTTTAAATGGTTTATACGTGATACGCTAGCTTTTGTTTTACCATTTCATTTACTATTAACATTGTCATGGTATTATGAACTATATACAAGCAACCAAAACAATAATGTAAGCCTAAGATAATATTTTCCACGTTGTTTACTCAGCTAATAATAACATAACAAACACCTTAAATGATTGTACATAAAATAATAAATTATTTATGTATATATATGTGTGTTATTCTTATTCCAGGAAAATGTTTGAATTCCCTACCACAGAATTTACTTTCGTTTGCCGTTAAAGCAAATGTAAAACGAATGAGATCGATTTTAATCAGGGAAATAACTGATAGCTGTTAAAACGACAGACAACGTTTTGTCTAAATGGATTCAAACAAAGTTAAATATCACATTCTTTATTATGTAGAAATACAATTAACAATAAGAATAAATATATTGGGTTTTCTGGATGCATTATGGTATACGTTTTTATTAATAACACTGATGCAACTCTTCAGAATACTAAGAGCTGGGTACTTACCGTGCGTACTTTTCCAATTGCCCCACCTTTTAATTTTTATTTAAAAATATTCAGATACCCGTAGATAAACAATTAACTTAAAAAAAAAAAAAAACTTGACCGGTCAAGTTAATTTAAGTCGAGATCCGTGATAATCTAACTTGACAGGTTAAATTATCGCGACAAGTCGACATAATTTTGTGAAACGTCGCGTTAATGAAATGAAACAACACGACTTGTCGACATAATTATCTCGACAATTCGTGTTACCGTAACATGACCTAAAATAACACGATGGCAGAAATATGCCACATGTACCATTTTGCTTAGTTATACTAAAACATTGTTCAAACATTTGAAAAAAAAACTGTCAAAGGCCCCTGACATTTTGTCTTACAGGGGGTTTACAAAAATTGAGTTTAATAAAACGTTAAGCATTTAATTTAACAAAATATTACTTTTTATAATACTTTTGAAGCCGCAAGCAAATAAATAGAGCATGCTGATCTTTTTTTTTCATTTTCATTTATTTGTGGAAGAGATCGGATTCGTATCGTTTTCGAGGTCCGATATTTCCTTGTGGCACTGTGGTAATTTTTGTTTTTTACTTTGATACATAAAATTGTTTACAGGAATGAGTCGTTCAGAGTAATTGATACAGAGGGCATTTTTAGCACTATCTTTTATGTCTGTTATTCCAAGTATACTGTCTCTTCAAATACGTATATACTTTCTACACAGAATTATGCGCGTAAAATGGTTCATAGTTATTACATGTTGATTAAACCGGAGAGAGAAGCCATAAAACATGGTCAAAATAATATTTACCGTAATTAAATGACAATGTCTCCACGGAAATACCTGATTTATCTGAACAGCAATGAAAGTGATATGGCAGATATGAGGAAGAGCTAATTTGGCCGCAGTTTTACCTTGCCATCGTTCGGTCGTTAGTAGCTGATTAAACTGTATCGGTTACACAATAAAGCCTTACTCACACTCAGCTCTAGTCTAGTACTGGGTAGACTTCACCATTAACCAGACGACATACCCCATCATAACACGTCCGCTATACCTCCCCACACAACATTTTATTAAACTTTCATGACACTAACGGAAATCAGATATAGTAATTTTCCGTATCAATTGCATACTAAACATTACTGCACAGTAGGATAATTTCATTGCTTTGCATTTATATGCCTAAAATCACAGACGACCATATGTATCCTCAAGTCTGGGACTTGTATTATAAGGGTAAATAGCTGATAATTGTTTGTCTTAAGAAAATATTATATTATTGTATATTCTGCAGTCAGTTTGCAACAGCGGGCTTCATGGAATATGTATGTGACCACTCTGCGTTCATACCGGCATGAATATTTAAAATGAATGATGTTCATTCCTAATATAAAATATCCAAGGGTCCTATATTGTGTTATATATTTTTTATGCAGTTTGTTTGTTTAGGGTTTGACGTCTTTGCAACAGCCAGGGTCATATCAGGACGGGTACCTAGGGAGATATAACAGCCAGGGTCATATCATGACGGGTACCTAGGGAGACATAACAGACAGGGTCATATCAGGACGGGTACCTAGGAAGACATAACAGCCAGGGTCATACAATGTATTAGGACGGGTACCTAGGGAGACACAACAGCCAGGGTCATATCAGGATGGGTGCCTAGGGAGATATAACAGCCAGGGTCATATTATGACGGGTACCTAGGGAGACACAACAGCCAGGGTTATATCAGGACAGTTGCCTAGGGTGACACAACAGCCAGTGTCATATGAGGACGGGTGCCTAGGGAGACACCGCCTAAAACAGAAAGTAGACAGAAAAGAAAGAAGACAGAAAAAATAGGAAACAAAAAAGATGTGTTGCAATGGGGACAGCAGATCAATTTTAGTCTCTTCCATGTCCCCTTCGTAAAAGACCCGAAAGAAAATCCCTGTTTCTGCAGGCCCCCCCACGTCAGTCGCCTTTTATAATCATATATGCAGTTAGATACAACATGACTATTCTTTCCCCAAACCTGCACGGGTCAGAAATTATAAATTTATTTCTGGTTTTGTTGTCGTACAACTTGTATTTGCGTTATGTTATAAGACAATCAGATGTTACTATGTTATACAGGATTTATTTTAAGTTCGGGCAAAAAACAGATACTTTTGAATTCGGTTATAATTGGCTGTATCTTTTAAATGTTTAAGAACAAATTCGAACTCAAAGTCAAAACAAAAAGACAACGAAGGGAAATGATGGAATTTAATAACAAAAGGATAATAAATATAATTACATAACGAAATGGAGTTAACCAGGTGAACAGGAAAGGTAATCGTTTTGTTGCCAAATGTGGAGTACCTTAAAAGTCAAAAATAAATGTAGGTTATAAGATATTCTTAACCAGACCTTACCATTTGGTACTTCTGAAGGGACACTGCTAGCATAGCGTTTCTACATATCAGGTTATTATATTATGTTATAGAATGTTATGATTGTTATAATATGCTATCTTTCATGTTCCGTTATGTATGTTATGTCATGTTATCGTTATATTATATTATACTATGTTCTGTTCCATTATGTTATGTTATTTGTATCAGTTATGTTTTGATTTGTAGATTTAACCAACCCAGATTGAAAATAATGTCTAAGTGCAGTGATAAATCTACACACAAGTCCCGCGTCCTACACTCATATAATAAATGTAAGATGACTTAATGAATAAAGATGATTTAATGAATGAAGATGAATTTATAGAAAGACAGAAAGACAGGAAATACTGTTGTGGGACCCATTGTTTTAGGCAATGTGGTTAAATTGTAACGAACCATTTTTAATGATGAGTGCCACAAACACTAAGGGTGATATTGTTAATGATGAGTGCCACAAACACTAAGGGTGATATTGTTAATGATGAGTGCCACAAACACTAAGTGAATATTTTTAATGATGAGTGCCACGCACACTAAGGGTAACATTATTAATGATTAGTGCCACAAACACTAAGGGTGATATTGTTTATGATGAGTGCCACACACACTAAGCGTAATACTGTTAATGATGAGGGCCACGCACACTAAGGGTAATATTGTTAATGATGAGTGCTACAAACACTAAGGGTTATATTGTTAATGATGAGTGCCACGCACACTAAGGGTAATATTGTTAATGATGAGTGCCACAAACACCAAGGGTTATAGTGTTAATGACTAGTGCAACGAACACTAAGGGTAATATTGTTAATGATGAGTGGTACAAACACTAAGGGTAACATTGTTAATGATTAGTGCCACTAACTCTGATGGTTTCATTTTTAATGAGTGCCATGCACACTAAGGGTACTATTTGTGTTAATTCTTACTAAATCGTCTATGAACGTATTTAAGATAGTCCTTATAATATAACGTGGATGTTTTCTGTTAAGACTAACAATAAAAACACCCAAACTTAAGTACACTATCACACAGCAGTCTTTGTAGTCCACTTCTCTATCCAACAGGTTCAACATATCGTACATCACGTTCTATTCATCTTTAACTTATTTTGTTTGTTTTTATCATTTCGTTAACTGAACTTTGCTTCTCTAACGTGTTATGCATAAATTCATTATGGTGTGATTGATTGGAATCAGGGAGCATACTTGTGTGGGAATGTTTTGTTAAGATTAACGAAATAAGATTTATCAATAATTTATTCACACTATTCACAAAGTTTCACTGTTGTGCTGTCTTGTAATTTCAAACTTTCCTATATTGACATTAAACTATATATTTTTTTCTGGTTGATTGTTGGATAACCCGTTCTGCCATCCTGTTGTGCATAGACATGTATTCTGCCACACTACGATCGTCGTTATCACGTAATTTATCCGCCATTTTTATCATTGCATTTTCATGCGAATGCGATGAAAACTAGCTATCAAACTAATTATGTTCTCTGTTTAATGATTGTTGTTAAGTTCTTTCATGTTTGATTTTTGTCTTTGAAACAGATTGGATTTCTTCAAATATTTGAACAAAAAAATCAACACATGAATCAAAATATTAAAAATTAGGAAAACTAGATTCAAATAAAAATCTAGATTAACATTTTATCTCAAATTTACATCGTTTAAGATTCACATAAAATACAGTCGCCTAAATAGATAATCACAGGTGACTTGGAGCAGTGACGTTTAAGATAATTTCACTATACAGTAACTGTAGTAAAGCGTTACATCGCCATTTTATGATGACGTTTAAGTTAACGTCGGACAATGTGTATAGTA
>JAULCA010109300.1:2021-16024 GCA_032360845.1 Crassadoma gigantea | reverse complement strand
ATCCACTATTCATGTTTATCTGAGACATGCCCTTTATTTTTAGGAACAGGCCATTTCTACTGTACTCTGCTACCTAAACACTGCCATAAGAAAATGCATTCATAAGGCTTTCAATTCAATTGCATCAACCTTTTAGACTACCTCAGGCTTCTCCAATAACTTTACTTATACAATTAGGTAAAAATACTCATACTTACCTCCCTACCAACTATACATTGAGAATGTAAAGATCTAAATTTTATTTTTGAACGGGAATTTGTATTACAATCATCCCGGTATGAACGACATCTACATCTAGCAAGTAGATGTAACTGGCATAGATATTTGTTTTTAATTTCAATTAAACCATTTTGTAGTTATTTGCATTTATCATTCTCTCATTTCACATAAAAGCATGAATTTTGGAGATTAAACATTTTTAAAGTCACACCTGTATCGATTCACACGAATGACTGAATCACCATATTCCGTTTTAGCTAGAGTTTTTCTTGTTCTTGATAATCCTTTAATTGGATCCACAATATTCGGCACCTTTCTGCGTATAAATTATTGACAATTGTTAACAAGACCATTTTATGACAATTTATTATACAATACTTATCTTTAGGGACCTGTAACCATATCGTGGGACGGATGGAACGACACTTTATCGGGTGTCCACATATTCACTGTTCAGGTATATCCATTAAAACCAGATAGGACAGGCGACCTTACCGAAGTCAATCCAACCAGCCCTATCTACTACCTGACCAATTTGACTGAAAACTCGACCTCGACATACCTACCACCTTCTCCTGGAATGTTTTCCGTTCTATTGGAGGTAGGAGATAAAGCTAACAACACTAAGTATAGCCGAAGAACTCTGCTGTTTGACAACGAATCTAACGTCACCATGACAGCCAATCCTATAACGGTAGAGGGCGCTGTAGGCAACACAAGCAGTAGCTGGATAGATAATCTAGACAAGCTGGTAGTGGTTAACTGGCAAGGTGTTTTCGAAAATAAAAATCATCAAAAATTTAATCTGCTGAATACTGTTGCAACATTCAAACCACAGACGATAATGCACTTTCGACATAAGAACGTATCATCAGTCCTGGATGATCATGAAGGCAACCGAACAATTAAGAAAATAGCTAATAAACATGGAATAACCAAAGTACAAATAACTCATAATCTCAAAGGTCATGGGGGGCTTCAACCTTGGACAAATGTAGCTGGCTTTCTGAACGAGAAGGCGACCTTGAACATTTCCCGTTTGGACGGCGACACTATACAAATATCCATAAAGGCCTTTGATGTGATGGGGAACAGTGCCACGCAGTCAATATTCATAAATGTTGACTCAACATTACCTGATGTGGAAGAACCGACATTGGACCCGAATGTTAAAAATGAAACGTTTCCGTTCTCAAGTCGGTGAGTTGTAAATTTTCTTTCTGGCATCTTTTTAAGTTGTGGTGTTCTACCAGACAATACATCTGTGCTAAATATATGTAGATGGAATTTAATGGTTTTCTATACAATACCCTACATATTTCAAGAGTATTGCAGAATAACGATTTAGTATTACGAGTGCTACGCATTTGTAAAATATTCGCCATGCGAGTGAAATGTATACGATGTAAAATGATAAAAACATAAATAAATGAAACAAACCTTAACTGGATATCCATTGGAGTTTTTATTTATTGCATTTTTAAGAAATACAAATTGTATAAGCATTGTTGCTCCTTGAACAAGTAGCTAACTTTTGTTGTTTTGTTAATAACTAATCGTAGGTACTAAAGATAAAACAAAACTATTTTAACATCACTTTATCTGAAACCTTGCAGCTCAAGATGCATTTGAACCAAGTACAAAACATTGTCAATGGCCCATATAAAAATCATACCTCCCCTTATTTCTTCACATGTAAAGATTAACCGTCTTTGTATCCTAAAGGCAGTGGAGTTTTTATCGTAGTGATATGTGTTGATATTTCAATGGTAAGTAGGTAATTAATATGCTTTATTGTCTCTAACGTTAATGTTGATTGATGATTCTACAGAGTCCAGTTCTTGACCTACGATGGACAGAGTGGGATTGCCATGTTTAAGTGGAGGATCAAGACAAACGATTCCGGAGAGATTTTTCACCAGGGACAATCACAAGGGAATCGAACAGAGGTGAAGTCGCCTGTCATGTTTCAATTTGTAACCTAAGTTATTGTTGAATCACCAATAAGAAGACCACATTCTAATTACAATGCCAATTAAGCAGTTAAAACGACTTATTTAGTTTTGTGCACTGTGCTATAAGAACAGAGTTTTGAAGCGAAAAATTCACCAACACAAACACATTGCAAATGCATATTTCGATACAGGCGATATAATTTTAAACACCTGAATAGGGTAGACTTACTTTTTTGCATTATCTACTTACCCAAGTAGGTTTAATAGCTCATAACCTATATTTATAAAGATACTGTATATAACTTGCTTACACTCATTTGTTAACGTCAGTAAGATCGAATATAAACTAATTGACATAATTTACCGCTCTTATTACGAATGAAATGTTAAAACTTTTTGTATGCATTTGTTAATTTTTCCTTTAAGAAATCCTCAAAAGTTTGGATACTAAATTTAGTGCAATTTTTGGGATCTTGGCATTTTTCTATCTCAATCTCGAATGACACTGATGTAAGAACAAACGCCTTGGGTGTTTAAAATTCATTATAGAGGTCATGTTATGAAGATAATATAAACATATATCAATATTTTGAATTTATAAATATTACTGAATCAGAATATATGTCTGAAAAAATGAATGAGGTTATTTAATATTTGTATGTCATAATATTTTCGGTTAAATGACTTTATATAATGTTTGTATCTTAAAATATTGTCGGTTTATGCGCGACTAGTGCACGCATCAGAATGTACCTGATCCAAGTGTTTTATATAAGGTTTCGTATGGATACAATCAGTAGTTTAAGCTATGTATATTTTAAGTAATGTTTGGTAATACGTATTATCTGCACACTTTTTGTTTTATGTTTGCAGACATCAAATATTCAGAAAGGCCTACACACAGATTGTGTCTTACTTGTAAACATCTGAGTGTTAATGGCAATTCCACCGATGTCTATTTATTGGCGAAATAAACAATCTTATTGAAGATATTTGTCTAACTTGTGACCACTCGAACATAGGTTTATATTTCACCTATTTCTGTTTATTTACAGGGTTCACTATCTAAGCTTCAGGGAGAATGCAGTCCAGCAGGTGGCTGTTTCTATTACCTCCACCAGTTTGTGATAAACAACTGCTGGTTGATGGTACCCAAAGATAAACTGGAGACCCAGGTCATTGATATTCACATTGACGTTTATAACCTGGCAATGCTCAGTTCATCCGTCCGTTTGCAGGTAATTTATCATAATGATTCTTCTTACATCACCTATCCATTAGCTCGTTTACTGGTTACTATACATACTGCTCATGCTAATGTCGTATGTCGGTGTTTGTGTCACAGTATAAACTGGACGGATTATCCATTGAACATGGTTAGCTATCATGTTTTTCGTACTCGTATCAATTCATTTTCGAAATGTATTTGACACAGTGTGTATCAGGTGCATTTTACAATTTGAAAATGAACTAACGAAAATTGCAAATTATGTAGAAAAAAATACTTTTACAAAATGATGGAGCAATTTTCCTCTTACAACGTTCAGATAGTAAAAAATTATATAGAAAACTAGATGTTTCTCTTGGATATACAATATTCCTAACTCCGAATGGGTAAACTATCGCCATAAACTGTCAGTTAACACTGAAAGAAGACTATGCAAAGCACTGTTACCTGACGTCAGTATTATAATTTTGACAAATGCAATAACGTTAAGGGTGTTACGCACCAGCCAATTATGTTTGGCAACTCCTAGGAGGTTTATTCAATGAGTTAAAAAAAATGAAACTCATTGCAGTTGTGATAGAAATATTTATCATCCTCGCTGGTCAATGCCCGGGTAACTTTAATAATTGCTTTTACTCTTCCATCAGCAATAATATCAAACGGAGTATCATCATTGTTTATCAACAGCATACAGCTTCAGTACAGCCGTGATCGCTGTACCCTATCTATATATGCCTATCATGAAGAAGGAGATGGTTTAACATGCATAACCACTCAGCATGTTAAACTCATCTTGCATATTGAAATCTGTAAAAGGTACTTTGTTATAATAATCTCAATAAATATTGTTACAGCGAAACGAGATACGTAATGACTTTGTTTTTAAGGCGACAGAATGTTATATGTCGGCGATAAATTACTTCAGTAGTCAAATGATTACGAGTTTATTGTAACCAAGGAACGCGTAAATCAATAATAAAAACGATGATTGGTTGTATGATCGGTTTATTTGTTATATTTCGCACGCTTGCTTGCATTTCTATACCACAAAATATAGAAGGAATTACATCTTCATTGCACACAGATAATATACTTTTTTCCAAGACAGTATTCCATATTTAATATCATTAAAATACGAGTTATTTATGTTCGCTATTCTTTAAAATGCTTTAGGAACAAATGTTTGATGGTAAATTAAGTATTAAAATAAGTATAAGGCACATTTGTTTCGACTTCAAAACTTCAAGTTTACAAACTATTGCAGTGTTCGTTAAATAATTTTGAGTGTAACTAAACGTGATCTGATGACAGTATCATTTTCAGCCTTTGTTTCTAAATATGCACTCCAACTACAAATTTAAAGATGATATCTTAATTAAAAACGAGACACATTTTAAAATTTAAACAGTACAAAGTTCCAATAATTAGTTTCATGTCTGAAGCTTCAGCAGCGCATTTATCTGCCTAACAAAATTAAAGTGTACCCTTCAAAGGGAGGAAACTCAATTTCATTCGAAATCGGATGCTATATAGATACACGGAACAGACGTTATTCTTGCAACAGCTTGACAGCAAAAACATTCCTTAAAACAGATGTTATGCATACAAATATAACACATTCGATATGTGAAGGCATTTTATTTGTTTATTTAAAACCAATTTCATGGACAAAAGCATTTAGTCTGCACTCTGTGTGTCAAACAACGCGATGAATTATAAAAAAGATCTCGAATTGAAACTATAATGCAATAGTGCGATGAAATGTGTTTGAACGTTGTACTCCAATGTTATAACATCACTGTGACAAAAATGCGATAATTTCTATTTTGCCAAAGAAAAATCGTTCTGTTTTACATTAACATTATACAAGTTGCTATATGAGGTTTATTTACTTATTTTTCAGTTAAACCATTTGTCTTCATTTGACGGTATAGAGGAGTGTGAGTATTATTGACTGACTTTTGTCTGTACATCTTGTATTATAACAGATAGAAGCGATAGTTTAGCTTAACGTTTGTGAATAAAAAATAGCATAGTATCTTGTAGGTGTGTTAACATAGTGGGACGAGAACACGAGTCACGCGTTGTTAACTCTCCTGAGAAACTGTACAGGTGATTGGGTCAATCAAAAGGCATCAAAATACCCAATGAGAGCAGAACCCGTTCAACCCAGTTGTCAACCTATCTTATACCTTATTCCTGGTCTTAAACACTTACATTTTCAGCATTGCTTAAAGAAATAGCCTGTCATTACTTGATAACGATGGAAACCATGTATATACATTTTCTGCAATGTTGTCATTCCTGTTATATTATAACTATTTTAACATCAATTAGTGTTTATATTATTGACCTGTCTCGGTTGTATTTTTAATTCAACACATCAAAGAAATCGTTCTATAAACAACGTTTAACGCGTTTTAATTAAATTTTAGGAAAACAAAAGTGATAATGTATAGGGTAGCAGTATACAGTAGCGTACGATGACCATTGGCGATATTTTTATACAATGAATAACCCCTGTAATTTTGATCAACCAAACCATTAGCCAATACTTGTTACCTATCTTAACATCATGTAAACAGTGTAATAGTCGCATTATGACACAGAATTATAATAAATATGGTTAATATTAGATAGAAAAACTTTTATAATTGCTGTAAACTTAATGAAAAAAAGGTATGATATTTGTAAACACCAATTAATTGTTAATTTCTGAAATTTGTCAAATAACCATACCTATGATGTAATAAAGCATTCAGAAAAATGTGTTTTTTTCCATCCTTCGTCAATCTGCGAAGGTCTTAGCAATAAGATATATCCGCAGAATAAAGGATAGAAAAGATATGAAAAAAAGAAATGATTTTCACATACACGGGTTGGATTTTATTCACCTCATTGCCTCAAAGTATAATGAATGGCGTGCAAAAAACGATTATTTTGTCTGAAGAAATCCACTTTGAGTACATGTAAAATAAAACAGGTATTGATTCTAAGGTCGTTATTCAAGAAAGAAATATAAGTATATGGTAGATAGACACAACAGTTATTGAAAAAAAAGATCAATTTAATATGTATATATTCAGATTACGGACCGATGGACCTTGTGGTTTCCGGAAAAACATCGAGCAGTGCGAACTTCCAGTGGCACCAGGGACCGAGCTGCTACGACCGAACGGACATACTACTGATGTATAATATTTCTGGACAGACACGGACAATGCACGTCCACAAGGACTCGAAATACTACACGCTCGGAAATCTGGATCCAGAAACTACGTACACGGCCCAGTTTGTCGTTGTGTACGGCGACGAAAAAAGTGACCCTGTAACAGTTACCTTCACGACAGGTAAATATTAACCTTTCCAGAAAAAGGAATAAATGTTTGTCTCTTGATGATGTTTCTCAAGATCACGATTTGAGTGCATATATCGTAAAAAAATTTAAGAGTTAATCTATGTGCTTTCCTTTATTTTTAGAGGAATATGAAGGTTTATCAGCCGGTGTTATAGCAGCTATCACTATAGGTATGTAACTACGAGAGTAACGTTAAATATAAAATATAATACTCAAGGAAATGCATGTACTTATTATTAAACATTATCAGCGACTAATTAGGCAAAATTGTAATGATGGGAAAAAGTTTGAGGTAAAAGTTACCAAATGTGATTTTTAAAACAAGTAAAAGAAGAATAATCCCAGGATTCGTGATGATTTCGTTTCATATTATGTTTATATAGCATTGTTAAAAGATGAAAGCGATACACAACCTTTGATGGAATTACCACAACTAATACCAATGAATATTCGACAAGATGAATGGAATTTAAGGGGATGCATAGTCCAACGGTAACAACATTTGATTTGGTTTGGTTTGGTATCGTTTAACTTCGTATCAACAGCTATGAACATTATACTGACAACGGTCAAATCAGTCGTCCCACTCCTTAATTGCTGAGCGTTAAGCAGGAGTGGTAACTACCAATTTGTACAGACTCTAGTATGTCTAGGCCAGGGGACAAAACCCAAAGCCTTCATCACAGGGACGATCGCTCAACTAAATGTCAAAAGTGAGGCATTGTCAAGGAAGACATTAGGAAGAAAAAAGTTGTTTAGAAAGAAGAATAAAGATAAGATCCCAAATGTAGTTGCCTATTACGATCATGCATTAGAGGCAACATGTACAATTCTTACGTCCTACCTGCAGGAATTAGAATTAAAACATAAACACAAAACATACTAATTCAGTGACTGTCTTATAGGGAAATGTTGAGTAATGTATTATGGTCAACAGGGAAAACTATAAGAAATAAATTAGGAAGCATTTTATTCAATTTAATTCCTTCCATTTTTATTAATCATAGAACATTTTCCCTGGAAATAGTAAAGTATTTGACCATGTATGCTATTATCTAAAAATTGTCCACAATAATTTCCACAGTGATGCTGATCCTTGTGGGTTTACTAATAGCTGGTATAGTGCTCTGGAGGACAGGTAAACTCAATCGCTACAAAGAGTCAATCTACGGTCAGATACAGCGACGGGTCACCAGGCGTCGGCGATCTAACTCCTACAACAACTCGAGAGAGGTCAACAAGCATCAAGAACGGAAGTCATTTGCGGTAAAAACACTTAATGATAATGTTGTACAAAGTGTTATAATAAGAATTTGATATATGTTTATGTAAATGTTTTTCAGGTGTAAAAGCTTTCGTAGATTTCGTGATATACTTACAGTGTGATCGTTTATAAAATGCTATAAGAGACATGCAGTTTTATTTATCGTCGTATCTGTTAAAATACAAATAATAGCTGTAGAACTCTTCTTTCTAACTCTTTTATTTCCTTTATCAGAAGTGTTTATCTATCCAATTTATAGATGTTAATTTGATGACAAACTTCGTAATTTAAATGAGATAACCATCATACATTAATTATCCTAACCTTAATCACTTTTATACATAATTAAGTACAAGGATATTGTCTAAACATGGTGCTTTTTACAGCCTTTATGTGGTCAAACCACCCAGGGTCAACACAAAATTTGAACAATAGCTCAGTAATGACTTTCGTATTTCATCTAAAATATTGAGGGTAGTTCAAAATATTCAAAACATGCACTTCCATCAGAACCTGGCCTACTCGGATGTCGGTGATGAGGATGTATATCTGTATGGTCAAATGGTGTTTAATGAGAACCAGGCGTGGGAGGTTCGTCATACTGAAGTGTCTCTAGTTGAAAAGATTACTTCAGGACGGTTTGCTGACGTTTTCAAAGCTTCACAAAACTGCAAAAGGAATAACAGAAAGATCGTCGTCGCCAAAGTGTTAAAGGGTAAGCAGGGATCGCTTGTGGGCGACTTCATCTTGTGAAGCGATCTAAGCGTGTAACGATCAAAAGTCACACATGATACATTTGACGTGAAGCCTCTGTCCTCTATATATAGAAACAGAAATTACCACTGTGTCATTGTTTAACAAATTATGTTAAAATGCACAACATCTTCATTATATCATACGTAAGGACATACTTAGAATGAAAGAATTGAGCCCTGCACCTAAATACAAAAGGACTTCATTTAAAACTATAGATTTGCTATTGTGAACAAAAGCATATGATTTCCTTGTTAGCATGTCGTTTGTGGGTGACTTAGGTATATCTGTAGTTTCTTATTAATATTTAACGGTTCATAATTTACTGCCAGAACAAGATGTTTTCATGAAAAGTTTGCAAATGTTTTACCTTTGACGTTTAGATCAAGGACAGAGTGGTCATATGGCAGTGCACAGCACTTCACATTGTCTGTAGGTGATGCATATGTACTGGAAGATTCATAATGATATCCTAACGGTTAAAATATAACGGCCCGGACTAGATGTAAAAATCAATATGCACTCAAATAACATTTGACGTAGAGGTCAAGGTTGTAGTGTCCTATTGACAAAGCAGTACACAAAATTAATTGCTGATGTAGGTAAATTGCATGTTTCATCATGATATTTTAAACGGTTTAAAAGATAAAAAATGTTTACACGGAAGAAATACCTGTACTGAAATAGTATTGAGACGGAGACATAATTCAAGCAGAATATAGTATATATAATTTTAAAAGAATAATATCTTACATAAGAATACGTCATTGATTGTTTTTCAAATGATTTTCATATATGTTCCAGAGTCACATACCGAATTAGACGAATTAGTAATGAATGCTAAGATAAACTTCTTCGCGACAAAGGTTGGTTCCCATTCCAACGTTATTCAATTTGTTGGGGCTGTCCTTGACAACAAACCACGTAAGTTCTTGCAAAATCCTTTCTACATAGAGCACGAGAGTATAAATATCGTTATACGAACTGGTGGTACATATGATCATATTTACTATCGTATAGTATTACCGATATCTAACTTCATTAAATTCAGTTAACAAATAATTCATGTGACGTAATAGTTGTAACATGGGCCTCCGACAGATCTCTCTGGAATGTATTAGATTGAAATGATTGATAACTATATGTCATAAAGTGCTAACAATTGCAATTCCTGGAAAGCGACATGTCTAGTTGGCATTCATAATGGCCAGACTGTTCAATCTACACTTCACATACAAGTAAAAAAAATTAACGTGATGTGGAAATATTTGCATTTTACAGAATATAAAGATTTCAAAACCATTGCCAACGTGAGAATCCCCGACACCGCCAACAGTTTAAATACAAACACCGCCAACAGTTTAAATTTTCAAAATGCCAACTGTATAAATCACGCACCGCCAACAGTTTCAATCCCCACAACACCAACAGTTATAATCCCCACACCGCCAACAGTTAAAATACCCAGACCACCAACAGTTTCGATTCCCACATCCCTGACAGTTTTAACTCAAACACCACCAGCAGTTTTAATCTCCATGCCGCCAACATTTTAAATTCCCACACCGCAAACAACTTACATGTGTGATCGCCAATAGTATAAGTTTCTTACCGCAAACAGTTTCAATTCCCGTACCACCAACAGTTTTAATCCCCATACCGCGAACAGTTTTAATCCCCATACCGCGAACAGTTTAAATCCCCATATCGCCATTTGTTTAAATCGTCACACCGCAAACAGTTTCAATCATCACACCATGATCAGTTTAACCACACGGACAACAGTTTACATCACCACATCTCAAACAGTTTAAACCCCTCATCGTCAACAGTTCATATCCTTATATCGCCAACAGTAAAAATTTCCACCGCCAACAGATTCAATCACCGCACCGACATTAGTTCAATACCCACATCGCCGACAGTTTCAATCCCCATCTCGCCAACAGTTTTAATTCCCATCCCGCCGACAGTTTCAATCCCCATTCTGCCAACAGTTTAAATCCCCACATCGTCGACAGTTTAATTCCCCGCACCACAAACAGTTTCAATCCCAATACCGCCATCAGTTCAAATCCCCACACTGCCATCGGTTTAAATTCCCACACCGCCAACAGTTTAAATCCACACACCGCCAGAAGTTTAAATTCCCACACTGCCAACAGTTTAAATAACTATATCGACAAAAGTTTCAATCGCCACACATCGCCAATAGTATAAATGTTCACGCCGCCAACATTTCAAATTCCAACACTGCCAACAGTTTTAATCCCAAAATTACCAACGGTTTAAAAAGACACACTGAAAACAGTTTTAAGAGACACAATGGAACATTTCCACCTGTGCAGTATGCTGACAGACACCTACTAATCACCGCGTTGCTTCCAAATAGTTGTTGATGTCTGGGCGCTCTTCTTAGACTTTTTTGTGTGTTTATTTACGCATGCACATTATAAAGTATAAATTAAATTAGGCCAGGATCAGGCCTTGGTTGAAATAGCGTCATGTTTGCGTTAGACAATTTTATCTGTAAACATAAAAATGCATACATGCTAAGCTGGAGCACTTGTTTTGTTCAGTGGGTCCTTTCATGCTGTTGGAGTTATGTGAGACAGGTGTGATGAGGACGTGGCTGCAGAATCAGCGAACGAATGTGACCGACAGTGTCGTAGATACCCTGTATCGTATGACCTTTGACATAGCTAAGGGAATGGATTTCCTCGCATCCAAACAGGTATAGCTTAATTTTAATAACGGAACATTTTAATCGTAAACTACTGTTCACTCTAGTATTCTTTCCACAAGTTTCCGTATATTCGAGATGAAAACATGTGTTTCTACAAAACAATAAAAAAAAAAACCACACCAATCCGTGATTACTGTTTTAAAAGTTTTATATTGCAGCGAGTATTTATACCATGAATACAGATAGATAAAAATAACGTTCTTAGTCTTTTACTGTCTTATAATGGAAAACACATAGATTTAAATTGAATTATAACGTTAATTTGATAAAAAAAATTGTAAAACATATCCCACCAACCAAAAACAATGCACAAACTTTCTTTCTTAAGCGAAATTATTTCCCTAGGCATTGTCAATCTCAAGTTCTAAATATGACAACCACGAAATTCAGTGTTGATATATATTCTAACAAATAGAATTATAAACAAATCATAATACATTGTGTAGTGTTTTCGGCTGTGTCACATCATTAGAAGTTAATTAAAATAATATTTCATGTTCTAACACTTGTTTGAATAGCTGTCAAATCGTTGTTAAGGGTTTCTTCATTTCCAGTGAATAGTTAATTAAATTTTATAATGCGTGTTTCACATCGAACACTAGAAAATTATAGATTATCACATTATGTTATCAATGCTTGTCGTGAGAACAATTCACTCATCACGAGCAGGTAGAAGATATTGCGAGTTAATTGCAGGAAGACTTGAGATTTTAGCCAACGTGCGAGCTATGAGAATATTGTTTTTCATACTTAACTGGAAAAATGTGATAAAACATTTATCATCAATAAATTAATTCCATGTATTAATGCTACTCATTAAGAGTCGATACTTCATTTTGTTATTCCTACCGACATTTTTTTCCGATAGTCGAGATCCGATATAAACAATTACGTTTTTGAGCGGATGAATACCATGAACAATAAACTTGGGAGATTGTACTAAATGTGCTTGTAATTAATCTCTCTTTTTACATATTTACACTTTCAAAGATCTTGTTTTCTTCACATCATTTTTTCAGACCTTATAATGATTCATTGGGGGACTACTTTCTTACGCAAAGTACCTTTAATGATGGAGAGTCGTTGGGATGTATTACCGACCTGGCGCAGGCAGATATATATTTTCAGGAAAATTCATTCCCAAATAGAAAAATACATTTTTTAGTCGTTAGACATTTTCTTGAGTATAAATGTTTTTACCATCCGGAAAAATGGAGTAATCAAGCTTCTGGTACATGTATATGTTGTATGTAGCAAGTAAATATAACTTTTTCTAGATTATTCATCGCCATCTTGCTGCCAGAAATATTTTATTGACGTCGTCACTGGAAGCGAAAGTTGCGGGTTTTGGACCTACGAAGGAAACCGAGCAACAAGATGCTGACACTGGCAGAGTATGTACTTTAGTGCTTGATGGCACAACCTGTACATTGTGTGTTATTCTTATAAAGGAAACTTACTTCAACCGAGCAATGTATTGTTTTATACAACTATTTTAAAAATAAACTCTTTTATTATGTATAGTATCCTGAATGAGATAGTAAAACAATTTCTAATATTTACATTAAAGTCGTTCTTCGTCTGAAAAAAAATCTGTATGATTTCATCTATATTTAATTGAGCTCAATATCAAGCTCCCTATACTTAATTGTATTAAAGGAAAAGGTACCTATCAAGTGGATGGCTCCAGAATGTATGACGTCATTGAAGGACGCTACACTGCAGAGTGATGTGTGGTCCTATGGAATCGTCATATGGGAAATATTCAGTTTAGGTAGGTAAATCAAGGATATGCAGAAAATATTCAGCGTTATTTATCACGTAGAATACATATGTATGGAAAATATAACCAATGTCGATACCCATATGATCTGTAAGAAGCACTCTTGCCATTAATGCTTGGATATATCAAACATGTAATAATCATTCCGGGTAGGTTTTTGACGTTAATGTTAATGATATATGGAATAAAGAAGAGCAACTGTATTTAGTTTGGTATAGCTGTCTTTGTGTGTATAGTCAAACTAGTAAATATTCAAGCTGAATCGATATCTGTCAGGATGTAAATCTTAAAAATAGTTTGGTAGGTAAAACCAATATATAATATAAAAGATGTATACTCTACAGGTAAAAATATATCATATGGGCTATATCCAGTCTCTGTAGTAGATATACTTATTGAACAAATATTTTTAATCTGGGAAGTTTAAGAAAATATCTACCATTAAATCTTGTTATCAGTTTAACCACAAATTGTGATCTTGAACTCGCACGAGTAATGAGAGGTATCAAAACATCAAATGGAAACTATTCCCTTTGGTAATAGCATGGAATTAACATGGGATTTCACACCTGTCCAAAAGGTCTCGTTCATCATATGTCATCACGATGATCAAATAAACACTGGACACCACTTTAACTGTATTCTTTACCGTTTGGTTCATGAAAACCTTTTAGCCTCGTTAATGACCAAGGCTCAT